>JAHWFP010266857.1:0-64625 GCA_023313725.1 Lithobius niger | reverse complement strand
GCCACAAAATTTAGCGTCAATTCAACTTGAAACCAACCGTGAAATTCTTTTGACGCCATGTGCATTAGTTCACGAAATCGGTTTTAGACAGAGTGTTCGCCAAGACAGTGACACGAAAGTATGGGACAGCGTCGCCGGAAACATGGGCTTTTTCACCATAGCCAGCATAGTCGCCAAGGCCGACCGAGACAAGTCACTAAATGTTCGTTGAGTCAAGCAAAGGCAAGCGGCAAAACGTATGTAAGAATCTGTTGTTATGGAGAAAGTTGTGCATTCAAAAAAAATGAGCAATGCTCTTACGGTATGTCCGGAGAAAAGGGAGATACTCACCCGTCTGGTAATAACTCTGGCTCTGGCATGGCCTGAGAAAGGGAGACCCACGTCCTTTCAGAATGCCCATTGGTGTTTCTAGCTCTGGTATGGCCCAAGAAAAGGGAGATGGTCGATATAATAATAATAAATATACGAGTAGTATATACAGGGTGATTCAGAGAGAATGGACCAGTGCCCACCGTTTCTCCCCCATGTGCACAATCAAAATTACATTAAGTGGATGTGTAGTATGGTGAGGGGGCCATCTGCACATGTGATCATGGCTGACCTTGCACCATCCGTTCTAGGTCATCACGACACTAACTTCTACACCGTACTTCCTATGCTACCAATGGAAATTGGAAAGTTGTAGAGAATCATATGACGTGACTAACTGCAAAAAAAGAATTGAAATCTAAACAGAATGTAAATCAGAATTTAAACTTAAAATCAGAACTTAACAATAGAATTTGAAGTAAACAGAATGTAAATCGGTGCATAAATACCAAAGAATACAGGTGAAAGAACGACACAGCAAACCATGCTGCGTATGTATCATATATCATTGCCTTTGAACAAGTGCTTCAAGGCCAGGTTGTCGGTTACAGTCCACGGCCGTAGAACCATGTCGTATTCTGGGTGTTGTTACAAATGTTCGAAGTGGCGCCCGTCAACATCGATGCAAAGTTCAAGCCGTCACAGAAGTTCGGTGCGACAGCGCAACATGACAGGGGTCACCATGTCACATGCATTGCGAATGCGGTCCTGCAGATCATTGACGTCCTGTGGTGGTGTTTGGCAGACCAGCGTCTTGATGTGTCCCCAATGGAAGAAGTCTAATGGAGTTAAATCTGGTGAGTGTGGTGGCCACGCTGCAGGGCCTGCACAACCAATCCAACGATCTGCGAAATTTGCATCGAGCCTTGCACGCACAATTCTACATCTTGCTGCAGCCACACGGCTGCGTATTCCACTAGCGGTAAATCCTCTGTAAATTTCACTACTACCTGCTGCAGTATCATATCCAAATAGCGCTGAGCGGTAAGTGCACCTTGGTAGAATACTGGCCCCACAACTGTGTTGTTGTACAGCCCACACCACACATTGACACTCCACCGTTCCTGATGACGTGTCTCCCGCATCCAGTGTGGGTTGATGGGTGGCCAATAGAGTGCGTTGTGGATGTTCACCACACCGTCACAGGAAATGTTCGTCTCGTCTGTGAAGACGACGGACTGAAGGAAGTCTTGATTGTCTTCAATCTGCAGTAACATCCAGGTACAAAACTCCACCCTACGTTCGTAATTCCGCGGTGACTATCCCTGGTGTAGGTGGACATGGTAGATGTGATAATGATACCTCTTCAGAACAACTGACGGTTGTGAGATACCAACCTGTTAAGCTACATGACGGGTACTCGTATGTGGTATTAATGCAACAAATGCTAGTACTGCAGCTGATGTGGCTTCATCCATTGGTACAGGAGGTCGTCCCAAGGCTGTAGCAGGCCCATTCCTGCCAGTTCGTTGGAGGCGCTGTACAGTGCGCAGTACGACTTTTGCGCGAGGGTGTGTGATGCAGAAATTAACGGCGAACTTCCCAAACAGCTTTTCTAGCCCGTCGGCCACATTCTTCATAAATCACAACCATCTGAAAGTACTCCTCTACAGTGTATGTTGACATTGCGATTGTAAAAGGTTTACATGCAGAATTGTACGTAGGGGGCATGTGATGGCTCATGGATACATTCCTTACGCTGTCTGAAGTACACGTTCCGTGATTATCATCATTGGTTCGTGAGATTTGCATACTGAGGGACCTTCCGTTTGTAAGGGGTTCAGATTGCGCTCTTGCCTTTCTTGACGGACCCTCCAGTTACATCTATAGGTCGTTTATGACACAGGTTTGGTGCCTGGACCATCTATTCCGGCATCACCTTCACCATACCGTCTCCCAGGATCTCCTCCGACCCACTTGTTCTAGGGACCTAGTGTTCTTCTTGCGCCTAATGCCCATGGCTGGACGGATGACCACGACCGCTACAAATTTACCCTGTCTGGCACTTCCAAGATCAACAAGAAGCGACCATCCACAAGCAGAGGATCTGCTTGGGCCCAAAGGTCTTTTCCTTTCCTATCTCGGTAAAGTCGTTGGGTCTCCTACAAGCTACCTCTTTTCATCAGCATACTTCCATCCAAGGTACGCCCTTTCACAGCCATCAGGCCATCGTCGGCCCATTCTGGCCCAATGCAATGGGCCTAGCTCCTGTCTAGACTCAACCGATCGGCCAATGTTCCTCTTCAGCCTTCCGCCTTTTGGAGCAGGGCCAAACGAGTGCTGCTCCCTTCTTCGACAGTTTACGGGCCTCCATTCTGCAGGGCCTACCGACTTCCACGGACGGCCTCGTCCACCTGGACATCGACATTGCTTCTATATTTGCCACGACATGTCCTTTGCTAACGACTACGGACAGTTGATTCTCCCGACCTCCACACTGGCGTTTGCAGTATATCTTTTCAGCCAGCAAGTGATTCATTTGAAGACTGAAATAATTTTGGTGAAATACAAGATATGCCGGCCGTCACCGTTACTTTCTACGAAACACCAACACACAGTCTGGCGCTTCCAAACACTGCACTAACTCTTCGGCCCGACGGTCCTCATGTGGCCACTCAACAACGACATCCCAGTCCCATCACTGGTCCCTTCTGACTCTCAAACGCCACGAGCCACAGCTGCACCTCGTCCCAGTCGCTCGGTCCCTCTGAATCAACCAATGCCACGGACCACAGCTAAATCGTCCGCTCAGGAGATTGCGTCCCGGGGATTTCCAGTACAACCAGATGTTACCTTACACAGTCTCGAGCTCATTACAGTGTGTATCAGCTTGATTCCGCTTCCTCTTTCATCGCTGTCCTACATGGGACCTCCCACTGCTCGGACCACTCAACCTGACAGTGACCCTGCACCTTATGTCGTGGCTTGACCAAAGAGGCCTCCTGGTCCCGGGCCCTTCCATCAATAAACAAGAAATTCATCTTTAGATGACCCTAGTCAGGCTGACGGACCAGTCCCCACTACTACTGTCCACTTGTCCACTCATAACAATAGTTCCACTCAGAAAACTTCGATAGGATTATTATGAATTCATCACACAGTCCGTTGAACATCTTCAGTGCCTACGGGCCCAGCCCTTCCTTATACAACTATTGGCCGCTTCCTGCGCCGCTCCACCTTTCAAAAGAAGACGAAAAAAAAAAGTAACGAAAAACAACATTTGACCATCCAGCCGCTGGTCGCTTTCGACAACTGTGGTCCCAGTGGGCCACAACAGGAGATTGGTCCACAAGCGCCGTCGTCTGGTCCCACAGTTGTCAACATGCTCCTGTGCCACTACCACCATCAAGAAGCGGCCCTGCGCTTGTTCTACGATCTTCCAGAACCACAGATATACTCAGCGCTTCCGGACGTCATTCAGGTCATACCTGCATTAGCTTTAGCCCCCGAACACGTATAGCATCCATTCGTTTCCATCTTGTGACGAATGAAAGAATGAAGAAAACAGAAAGACCCTAACGTAACAAGATGGGAGTCCCCGGTCGCCCCGGTGACCACGCCTCGCCTATTTCAAAGCGCCTAGGCAGAATTTACCTCGTTCGTCGTTAGGTGCTGGGCGTGACAGTTGGCTACTGACAACACAGGCCCCACCGCTACTACGTTTGCAGGTGCCCATCGGCACCCATTTGGAATAATCAATAATGCTTAACCCATGCCCGTCTCCTGGATAACCAGGTGCAACAGTCCAACTGCTATCAGCATAGGCTACTCTCCCACGTGCCCACAAGACCACAAGACCGGATTATCTTCAGGAGCGCCTTTTCCAGGAGATAAACTTTTGGATGGCTTACGGTTCACAGGGTCCTTCGATTCTGTGGCTGCCAGCTCATAGCGCGGGTATCCGTTACCATGGTCCCACCGCCATGCGTGACGAGGTCTGCATTAAATGCATAAAAGGCAGGTAATGTATTTTGTCGTCGGCTATTGCCTAAACAAGAACATACATTACCTTTACCCACCAAGCCTCCCCTCTAAGTTACCATGGTCCCAACTTGGAGGAAGAAAGATGAAGCAAGGTCTGACTCGACGCTTTTATAAGGAGGCTTGCCACCCATGCATGTGTAGAAGGATAGCTACGAGCTAGTCAGGGAACCCAACAAGTTTCGCTAGGGTTTGAGTATCACAAAAGGAGGGAAATGCTTAAAAGGCAGGTAATGTACATTTAGGCAATAGAAACCAAAATCAAACAGGTGATACTGGTATTTTGATGTTTCTTTTCCATGCGGTTATTTATTTTGTTTTATTTTTTTAAATACCCGTGTGAAAAAATTCACTAAGGTAATTATGACAACTTTAAAATTAAACTTTGATCGAATTCCTGATTCATAATTTCATTTTTTAGTTATTTCTTTGTCTTTCTTCAATTTACAGGATAAGTGTGATTCTTTGGAAGTCAAACTACAAGAAGCAGAAAAGGAACACCGGCAGCTGCCAGTACAGGAGTCGCACATCCGAAATTTAGAAAAGAAACTCGAAGATGAGAAGGAATCATCAAGGCAAATGAAGGCAACAATTGCAGTAAGTTTTTGGTTTAAGTTATCGACGAGTTAAGAGTTGCATATTACAGTGAAGTTACAATTAAAGTTACATATTGTCAGCACAGCCTAAAATAAGCGCATTTTAAATATAAGACATGAACACATTAATACATTGGCTTTTATTCTGCTGGAACATCGGAGAGAGGAAGTTGGAAGTGGCACCCTTTTATTACTAAAGCGAATGAAGAAAAAGTAGTTACACTCAGGGAGAAACTGCTTACTACTTATATTTGAAATTAAAACGTAATATACTCCGTCAATGAGAATGAGCCGACTGTGTGAAAGATTAATACTCAGAAAAATACTTAAGCCGTTGATAAAGTCCTCCACTTTAGTCTTTCACTTTCGAATAGTCTTTCACTTTCGAAGTCCCAAACCCTAACAGAAAAAATTAACAACACACAGACTTACAGTAACTTCACATTACACATATGGTTATTTGGGCTTTTGGGTTCATTCTAAGTTTGTTGACCCTGTAGGTTAAGATTATTGGAGTCGGAAGTAAAAGCTCATTGATGTGATTTTTCCGTGGAATTTCAGAATAATTGGATAACTATTTTGATTTCAGTTTTGCTCACCTGCGAGGCTTTTTTTTTTCCGTGAGTTATTTATTTGCCAACTTCCAGGCATTTATTCTCTTAGTGGGAGGACCCAACGGGAGGGCACCATGAGCACGAATCTTGCCCAAGGCTTCCAGCAACTACCTGTCCTCTTCTTTCTCCATTACCTCACTATTGCCACATGACCGCTCCCAGTAGCGTACGGAAACACGTTTTCATCTGCTTGAGTGTTATTGTCAATAGACTGTAGTAAATGAAACCGTTTTACGTGAGATCGATTATTCGGTTATAAGTGTCAGTAGCTTGAGAACTTGATGAAGGTGAACATCGACAAAAAAGAAGTTACCGTGCGATTATCTCATTTTGTGTGCAAAATTAATCTGCCTGGAAAGGCTTTGTGCACATTTTGTAACAATGACCTAAATTACAGAAACAGGGATTTAGTGCATATTGTTAAACGAAGCAAAACTCAAGAGTACAAGATAAAGTTTCACGTTCACCATAACAATTTTACAATTAATGCAACCCAGTGTTGCCTATCCCCCCTCCTTTTCCCCAGGCCTTTTCAGTAGTGACCTTGCCCCACCAAATACTTCTTTTCTTGCCCCCTCCCAAAAAAAAATGCTGCGATTGGTCTTCATTGAATACCCCTTTTGGTACCATTACGCAATCGAAGGTGGAGGGGTAGATCCGTTAATTCGAAGTATTGCGGCTGGTAATATTACCAAAATTCCAGATATAGGTTTAATGCCAATTCAAGAGCGAATACACAATTACCGTAAATCGTGTATTAAACGCCCATGGGCTTGTAAAACTAATTTCTCTAAATAGGGGAGTGGGCATTAAAAACAAGTATTATCCATTTTATAAACTAAATTCTGTTCATCAGCTAAAACTAATTTATAACCATACAAACTTTCGGTAACATGAGCGGATCACGAGCGATCGATCATTATCGTGCGTGATCTGGATTCAGTCTAGCGAAAATGCAGTGCCTTTATTCTCATTTCTTCACAAATTTAGTTTATTAGATCATGTTCCTTACAATATCTAACATGATTCAAAGTTAAAATTAATTTCTAACTATCACCAATCTTCAAAACAGACACGTGTTTCACGACCATAAGTGCCAAGCAGAGCAACGTCATAATGGACGTGGTGGACTGGACGAATTGGATGCTGCACGAATGGCCACGTGAAAAGAATGGTTAGTCGCGTGCACTACTGGAGGCTCCATGCGTCCAGACCTACGCGTGGCATTGATTATCGCTCCAGGAAACACAGAAAAGGATGGTAAAAATGCATCGACACACGTGCTTCCAGACGTGAATCACTCACGTTTGTATTGAAGGTTGGTGATGGTTAGAAATTAGTTGTTAAAAGTATGTTAGATATTGGAAGGTAGATGGTCTAATAAAACTAAATTTGTGAATAAATGAGAATAAAGACATTGTGTTTTCGCTAGGCCTAATAGTGCCAACTATTTCCGTGATTACAAACGCTCCCATGGATCATATTGCAGGGGTGATATTCTTCCTCTCTTAGGTGGATTTCCTCTTTTTTTTAGCTTTGCAAACCACCTAAAAATGCATTAAAACACCTAAAATCTATAATTTTGTCCATTTTCTTCTCTTTTCCTCTTATTTTTCCTTGGATGGACTCTCATCCCTGATGTTGGATTAAAAGTTAAAATGTATGAAGCTTTTAGTTAATTTTGCCACTGAAAAACCAAGATTTACTGGGATGAAACGATGATTTCGTTAAAATGTAGGAAGGTTTTTAGTTAATTTTGCCACAGAAAATCGATGATACTACGGACGTGCGAATACTACGTGCGACGTGCGAATACTACGGACGTGCGAAAATCACATGAGTCCTGTGCCCTTAGTATTACGGGCAGTGTTGGAATCCACGTGTAAAATCAGCCCGCATTGCTACAGGGCTGGGGATTGCAGTGAATCATAGCTGAAACTGTCAAGACCACACACCATTGATTGGTGGTGGCCTCTTGTGGCAAAAAATTTAACTTGAATACGAATAAAGATGACAGCAACGCGATGGCTGATTCCGTAACAAAGATGGCGCCATTCGTGACTTTTTAGATTCTCGAAAACTAGGTAAAGCATATCCTTAAGCAGAATATTCTAAACAACACCCACGTAAATCTAGTTATGATTTCATGAAACATAAAACTACAAGGATTGTTTTTAAAAAAATTGCACACCTTTATGTTAATTTGGTTTTTCTAGTTGCCTTGAAAAACTATTACCTATTTTTTAGCATTCTCCTTCTCCTAAAGCTGTTCCATCTAGAGATTAAACAGAGTTCTTCCGGTTCGCTACCTACTGCGCAGCTCTACTACGCAGCCTCCATTGTATATATAGTCAAAGCGGAGCGACAAAGCTCACCTTTTCTTCTCTAGTTGCCACGCTGCTCACTTCGTTGGTTTGCTGTGCTTACCTCCGATTCCAGCACTAGCCTCTGCCTCCGCTTCGATTCCGCGAGCAAAGGGGACGCCCAGGGAATCCCCCCTTCCTGGCCTTTCTGCTTTTCCTGTTCCTCCGTATCTCGAGAACGTGGTGGTTCTCGAACTTACCACCGAACAGGACTTACTGGAGCCTCCGCCTCCGAACCCGCTACTGTCTGAGTCTTTCCCTCCGCAGTGCAATACCGCCGCCACTTCACCGGTTCCATGCGGTCAACTACCTCCGACAACTGACCTCCGATCTCTTTCAACTGAGCTCGCTCGCACCAAGGAACATTATGCGCGACTTAAGTTACAACTCAAGGCACGGAAGGTTGCAGCTAAGCTTGCCTCCACCTCCACCTTACCATTGGACCTTTCATCTCGTTTATCCAATACCTCCATGCGTACTAACTAGCCTCTTACACCTTCTCAGGTGCATTCTTTGATGGACTCTTCCTTACGTACCTTCTAACGTAAGACGCCAGATTATATCTCCGCTTGGTTGGCTTCCCTCCCCAAGCGTCACTGTTCACAGCCTGCCGACACGGGGCCATCCTCCGCTTTCGTCGATCCTCCGCCTCCGCCGCAGCTGCTGCCACCACCACCGACTTCGGTTCCAGCTGAGGTGGCTCCGGATCCCTACTATTCACCGATTCCCTCCGATTTTGACTTGCCCGATCCTCCGTTTTCCAACGATCCCGATCCTTCGGAGATACCTCTCCCGGAATTAATGCGAACAGTAGAGGAAATCATTCCTGACTGCTTCCTTTATAAGCCCTGCGCCTCCGCAGCCGATACTGTCAAAAACAGGGACTTGGCCACGGGATACGGGTTTGGTCTTCAGGGCCATTCGCCTCTTCAACCTCCGTTACTTGGCCAGTCAACAACACTTCTAACCACCCTCCTCCGCAATGGTGGTATTTTGTTAGGCAACGGATCTCCCTTAGAGCTGGAGAAGGAACACCCTCCGCCTCGTCCTGGCCGGGAGAATTATTTCTTCCGTCCAATTGGTGATGGCACCGGCAATCCTCGTAACTTTGACACTTGCCCTCAATCTGAATATCTAACGGCGGATACAAAGTTGGACTTCGGCTCATCGCTCTACCTCCCTCGGAGGGTAACTGTTCCATTCTTCGTCCTCCGCGATAACGATCGCATCCTCCGCCTCGGCCATAGAGCCGCCTCCCAGGCGGATGTGCTCAGTAACGCCGCAAACGCATTATGCGAACGATTATATACGGACCTTCCGGTGGATAGTAGACAGCTTACCTTCCTAATCACTAAAGTTTTTCGCAAAAGCTGTTTCGCCACCTACCATGCAATGAACTGGTTTATTAGGGCTCTTTTTAACTCTACCTTGCTGCTTCGTGAGGTTGCGCTGAACACTGCGCCCAACCTCCATACCTCCACTCGCCACCTCCTCCGCAATCAGCCAATCCACGAGACAGAATGCCTCTTCCGGGGGTCTCATCCCCAAGGTGGCTCCGCATTTGGACATTTCCCGCAAGCCTCGCTTCAACAGGACTTGCACGTCTCGGCGTCATCAGTCCCTCCCACGGGCAGATGCCCTTCGGAATCTTTCTCCAACGCCAATTCTTCCGAGCGTCCTCCGCCTCCGGCCTCGTTCAGCCTCGCCCTTTCTGAACAAACATCAGGGCCGAGGCCGCCCCCTGGGCCGCTCATCCTCCGATTCAGGTTGCCTCTCCAAGCACAGAAGCCGCAAATCTTATTGACATTCCACCTCCCCCACAAGCTGTGGGGGGACGCCTTCGGTTTTACACCACCGATCCTGTGCTTCGTTCAATAGTCTGCAACGGCTGCAAACCAAAGTTTCTTTTTCCTCCTCCGGTTGGTAGGGATAGACCGATATTAAAATCGGTATCGGTATTTACAGATATTATCGGTATTTTTTGTGTATCGGTATCGGATCTGTATCGGTGTTTATTTACCGATATTTTAGCCGATACGACCAACTTCCGTGCACGCTGGCTACTCCACCTAGCTTGTGAGAAACCTTTCCTGCATAGCATTGCTTGTATCCCATGACGTCATCTGCACAGCAGCTTAGTGAATTCAACGTGTGTGCATTGCCAGAATCAGGGCAGGGCTTCTTGGGATTAGGCCTACCTGCAGTGTACTCTGGTTTTTTTTTTTTTTTTACAGTCGAAGGTACACTTGCGGATCTGCCACCACTGAGAAAAAAAATTAGAAATTTAATTTGCTTGCACACCAGTTTCATAATGAAGTATGCGTTTAACTTTCTGACCCATTGACTTTTTTTTAAAATCGGTATCGGTACATCTGTATCGGTGTATCGGATCTGTATCGGATCGGCGTGTGAGGGGAAAATCGGTATCGGATCGGTATTTTTCTGTATCGGTCGATCTCTACCGGTTGGCGACCCTCCGTGGGGACGCCAGTCTCGTCCCTCACAACCACTTCACTTAGAAATTCAGGCTCTCGTTCAGAAACAAGCGATTCACATTATTCAACCTCCATTCGCCCCAGGGTTCTACAGCGACATCTTTTTATGCGAAAAGAAGGGCGGTGGATCCCGGTTAATCTTCAATCTAAAGCCTCTCAACCATTTTATCTGCAATCCACATTTTCAGATGGAAACGGTGGCCCCCATCCGCGAATCATTACAACTGAACAATTGGACCGTCTCTCTCGACCTCGCCGACGCCTACCTTCACATCCCTCTTCATGCCTCTGTCCGCTACCACCACCGTCCGGTGGACAACACTGTCTTCGAGTACCTCTGCCTTCGTTCGGGCTCAATGCTGCTCCTCGGGTCTTCACTACCGTCCTCCGGCCAGTTTTGGCGTACCTCCATCAACAAGGAATCAGCATTCATGCGTTTCTCGACGATTGTGTTCTTCCTCATCAAAGCTCACTGGTTTTGGCAGCAAATCTGGCCTCCGCCGTGTCACTTTTTCATCGCCTGGGGTTGGGGATCAATCTCCCGAAGTCTCGCCTCCAGCCGGCTAGGACATTTCCCTTCCTAGGTGTATCCTTCGGCCTCCGCCTGGGATCAGTCATGCCGTCGCCAGAACGAATTTCGTCATACCTCCGGTCTGCCCGAGACTTTCTGCATCTACCACAACACACCTTCCGGTACCTCGCCTCCACCATCGGAGCCATAGACTCCTTTGCAGACCTAGTGCCTTACGGGAGGTGGATGGCACGTCCTCTCCATCACTACCGCTTGCCCGGGGGGGGGGGGGGGGACTCCTCCATCGCCATCAAGCTCCCTCAGAAACGGGATCCATCCTTCCCGTTAAGGACCTTCCTCTGGTGGATGGAAGTCACAAACCTTACTGCATCAGTTCCCCTCCACGAGCCTCTTCCCCGCTCCACCTTTTTACGGACGCCTCACGCCTGGGATGGGGTGCGCACATCGACAGTTTGACGGCCTCTGGCGTATGGTCTCCGGGAACAACCGAACACGTCAACCACCTCGAACTTCGGGCAGTCCTCCTCGGCCTCCGTCATTTTCAGAAGTTTCTATCCTCCAAAGTGGTACAAGTTCACATCGACAACACTACGGCAGTAGCATACCTCCACAAGGGCGGTGGGACGCATTCCCCCTCCCTCCACCAGATAACTTCCGAGATCTTTCGGTATTGCATCGCCAACCATATTCAATTACTACCGCTCCATACTCCGGGATCCCTGAATGTCGTGGCCGACTCCCTTTCTCGCAAGAAACCTCCAATCAGCGATTGGGCTCTTCACTCCTCCGTTTGCCATGCTCTCTTTGCCCTTTGGCAACGTCCCGCAGTGGACCTCTTTGCCACGGGATTCAACAACAAACTGCCCCTGTTTGTCAGCCCACTACCGGATTCCCGGGCTTGGGCAGTGGATGCCCTTACTCTCGATTGAAACCACCTCCAGGCCTTCTTCCCCTCATTCTCCGCAAAATCGCCGAATGCGTGGGGCGATTTCTTCTAGTGGCACCGAACTGGCCATCAGCAGCATGGTTCGCTCTCCTCCTGTCTCTTCTCATAGACTCTCCCCGCCAGCTGCCAACACATCACGACCTACTCTCTCAAGGCCAGGGCCGGATTTACCATCAGAACCTGCTGTCGCTACACTTTCACGGGTGGCTACTATCATCCGACTCCTCCGCTCAACAGGCATTCTTGAAGACGAGGCCTCTCGTATCGCTTCCTGGGCCGTCCGGTCCTCCACTACAAAAAGTTACGACAGCCACTGAAAACAGTGGTTTCATTGGTGTATCGCACAACAGGTCAGTCTAATCCATCCTCCTATGCCCGACCTCCTCTGCTTCCTGACCTTGTTTAAGGAGGGGTTAAAAGGGACGTCATCCCCAACGGGGTGAACCAGCAGACGAGCAATGAGCCGAAAACTCCGGCAACAACAATGAAATATTGTCAGTCAACAAAGAAGAAACATGAGGGCGAACACAGCGAACCTGTGAAGAAAGGGAGCCTACAGGCGAAGCATTAGGTCTAGGATCGCCCACAACAACATACCCCACTGACGAATATACAGGCGCTAATGTGACCGCCATCATTGGCTGAGCAGCATCCCTTTCCACGAACAGAACACATCCCGTACATTGTCACGTTTCACAACAAGAAATTTTTGCCGCCAAGCCTGCAAATCACCTAACACAGTCCCCACAGTCACACAAATTAAACTGCAAACCCAACCGGAAATTCAGGAACGGGGGTGGGGGGTAAGGTTTGACCCGGAACAAGAGACATAAGACACCTGCGTTTAAAGGCGGACACAGTGTTGTCAGCTGCGCCACGGCAGATAAAACGGGCAACATTCAACAAAACTGCTGACGGCAAAACAGGGAGTACCAGTTTTGGGCCACAGGACAAAATAGAAAAAAACGCACTACCCACCCCGAAGACAAGCAACGTGGCAAGTTTTACGCCAAACTTTCAACATGGATGTTTGTGTCAATAGCAGAACGGGAAAGACAAAAATCACACGAGTTAATTACGAAATGATAACTCCCCACTTACGACCTAAAGAATCTGTTTCATTCTATCATCGTGAATTATTTCATGAAGTGGGTTTGGTTCGCACCAAAGAGACATGCAATAGTGAGGGCAGATGCAGTACATCTGTTCAAGGAAGACATCAGGAACAGTGGCTCGCAGCAGATGCTAAGATTTGACAATGGTCTGGCTTTTGTGTAATAGCAGAATTGAGGTGCCATACTAAAAACAATGAAACAAATTATGCATTCCATTGAACTAGACATAGCTGTAGTGTTGTTTTTAGTTGTGCAAGATTATGAAACAAATGGTTTTGTACTTCACGACCACTGCAACTCTTTAAAACATTTGGAGGCTTCTAGACTAATTATTGCAACAGGCATTGTTGGATTTTTGGAAGGTGGAGTACGCACGTCTGGTTCCAAGCTCCTGAGTTTGCCTCTAAGCTCACAGGCACAGAAAGTCACAGGATCTGCCGGGTATCGTGCCCAATCCATTGCAAACAGGCCTGGATATCTAAAACCCAGTCTGCTGCAGATAGTGTTGCTAGATTTAAACATGGGCAATGGTGCATCTTTATCTGGAAGCTATAGCGGAATCATTGGCAGCCTGCAATCGCGTGCGACAGGGCGTTCAAACTTCGTTTGATTTTGGAGTCATCCATGATGTAGCAGATGCTGAAGTGGGACTACGGAAGCATGGTGCATACCTCTGTCACTGTACTAGACTTTGTTGCTGAAAGCCACCAGTCTCTTTATGGTCAATACAATGAAAAAAATGAAGCAAACATATGGATGTCAAAGTCTAGACACACGCTAGTGTGTCGCCGCCAAGTAACAGTACATCATCCCATTGTAGACATCCGATTGTTAATGATAAAAAGGTGTCTGTTAACTGTAAGCAACTGAAAGCATATTTTGGCATGTTGAGGATAAATCCCAATGCGACCGAAATGTTTCAAATTGTGGAAAATGTAAGGGGAAGGGTCAGAGATTAAGAGAAATTAAAATTTAAAGGATGAGTGTCCGCCAATCATAGAGAAAAAGATGCATCAATAACGTTGTTTTTATATTCCCATGTTAAATCCCGTAGACTTTTTGCTCATGGCTAGCGCTAAATTGTGACGTCCTACGTAGCTGGACTTTTGCAACGGATGCATGGTGATCTGAGCATGGTCCTTTTGTTGGTTAAGGGGTTGTAGGGGCCAGGACAAATGCGTGGGAGGATTTCAAATTTGCCACCAGGGAATTTAAATTTAGTTTCTTTTCCAAGTTGCAACCAAAGATTTCAAGCAACACCGGCTTGAACAATCAACACTGGTCCTTAGATGATTGTAAAAGTCTGGACGAACTAAAAGCTGAACTGTAACGAAGGACAAAATAAGCAAACATTTACGTTGCTGTGGATTGCGTAAGAATAAAGGCATGCACGTTAGATGATGGTTACGCAACAATACGAGCATCCATGAGCAAGCGTGGTGTTTGCTAATAACCAAGAAATAAAATGCTTCACGTTCTGCTGTTTTAGTAACGGGGGTTTCTGCATTACTAAATGTGAACGAAGAAAGTAAACGAAAAAATTCTCAATTTTGCTGATGTAACGGCTAATTATTTATAGACATGAAATGCCTCCAAAAAGAAAGGTAGAGCGGAATATAAGATGGTGCACTGACTCTTTGTATGTTCACTGTCCTAGTTACATGTGCCTATCAACTGCAAGCAACGAAAAGCGTAGCTTGTCATGTCAAGAATAAATCCTAATGCTGCCGAAATCTTGAAAAAGTAAGAGGAAGGTACAAGGATAAGCAAAACAACTAAAGGGCGTGCGCTGATCGAGTGAGCGAAGTGAACGATTTCAGCGATTGTTAGCCAGTGTCTGCAAAAATGGGATTGAAGAAACATAAGCATGTGAAGAATGCTCGTACAATAAACTAAGCAATGTCAATTTGGGCTAATCGAACGGCTAATTGGCAACGGTAAATTTGAAAATTATAAATGAATGACCAGTCCCATGGTTCGAGTGTAGCGCTTCCAGACACATTGGCTTATACACATAGTAACTAATGTAACTCTAACGTAATCGGCCAACGTATTTATTTCATTGGTCTGCCGAAACGTTGGTACCACTTTATTGGGTCAGTGTAATAGCAACATGCTAACCCAATGTGTTGGTAGCACTTTATTGGGCCAACGTAGTATAGCACCCTTCTAAACCAACGTGTAGGTAGCACTTTATTGGGACAACGTAATATCAACCTGTTATACCAACGTGTTGGTTGCACTTTATTGAGCTAACGTAATGGTAACCCGCTACACCAATATGTTGGCAGCACTTTATTGAGCCAACATAATAGTAAACAGCCAAACCAATGTGATGGTAGCACTGGAATGGGTCACCCCAGTGCTCGCACTACTATATTGGGCCAATGTAAGAACAACCTGCTAAATCAACTTCTTGGTGCACTTTATTGAGCTAACGTAACGGTAACCTGCTAAATCAATATATTGGTAGCACTTTATTGAGCCAACATAATAGTAACCAGCTAAACCAATGTGTTGGTAGCACTGGAATGTGACAATGTAATAGTGCCTTCAGCTAAACCAATGTGTTGGTAGCACTGTATTGAGCTAACATAATAGTTAGTTGCCAAACCAATGTGTTCGTAGCACTATATTGGGACAACGTAATAGCAACCTGCTGCTAAACCAAAGTGTTGTCAGCACTTTATTGGGACAACGCACTAGCAACCTGCTAAATCAACATGTTGGTGCCAATTAATGAGTCGACGTAATAGTAACTTGCAATGTGTTGGTAGCACTTTATTGGGCCGACGTAATAGTAACTTGCTAAACCTATGTATTGGTAGCACTTTATTGAACTAATGTAATAAATAGTAACCTGTTATACTAATGTGTTGGTAGCACTTTATTGGGCTAGCATAATAATAACCTTCTAAACCAATGTGGTTTGTAGCACTTTATTGAGTTAATGTAATAGTAACCTGTTAAACCAATGTGTTGGTAGCACTTTATTGGGCCAAAGGAATAGTAACCTGCTAAACGGTAGCCCTTTATTGGGACAACGTAGGAGCAACCTGCTAAATCAACATGTTGGTGCCAATTATTGAGTTGACGTAATAGTAACCTGCTAAACCAATGTGTTGGTAGCACTTTATTGGGCTGACGTAATAGTAAACTGCTAAACCGATTTATTGGTAGCACTTTATTGAACTAATGTAATAGTAACCTGTTCTACTAATGCGTTGGTAGCACTTTATTGGGCTAGCATAATAGTAACCTTCCAAACCAAAGTGTTGGCAGCACTTTATTGCGACACGTACTAGCAACCTGCTAAATCAACATGTTGGTGCCAATTATTGAGTTGACGTAATGGTAGCCTGCTAAACCGGTGTATTGGTAGCACTTTATTGAACTAATGTAATAGTAACCTGTTCTACTAATGCGTTGGTAGCACTTTATTGGGCTAGCATAATAGTAACCTTCCAAACCAAAGTGTTGGCAGCACTGTATTGGGACACGTACTAGCAACCTGCTAAATCAACATGTTGGTGCAATTATTGAGTTAACGTAATAGTAACCTGCCAAACCAATGTGTTCGTAGCACATTTTTGGGCCGACGTAATAGTAACCTGCTAAACCGATGTATTGGCAGCACTTTATTAAACTAATGTAGCAGCAACCTGCTAAATCAACGCGTGGATACCACTTTATTGGGACAACATAATAGCTACCTGCTAAACCAATGCGTTGGTAGCTCTTTACTGGGAAAATGTAGCAGCAACCTGCTAAGTCAACATGTTGCTGTTCAATTATCGGGCCAATGTATTAATTACCAGTTCCACCAATATGTTGACCTTCCTTCATTGGGCCGGCATGTTTCTTTTTTCACTCCGCAATATGTTGGCGATCCTTCTTTGGGCCAAGGTATTTATTTATCTGCACCACCAACATGTTGGCAGGCCTTCGTTGGGTCAATGTATTTATTTTGCTGCTCCTTCAATATGTTGGCCATACTTCGTTGGACCAACGTATATCTTTATCTGCTGTACCAGGAAGTTGGCCGTCCTGCGCTGGGCCTACGTTTTTCTGTTTCATCTCCACCAGTATGTCGGGCGTCATTCGTTGGGTCAATATTTCTTATACAGGGTGGTCCACAAAAAACTGACGACCCAAAATTTTTTAAGTCCAACTTTTCTAATTAGCACCCCTCAGAACCAGAATAGGACAGACATCAAATCTAATGAAACAGGAAGATTTTTTCCTCTCCTGGTTGTGAGGGCTGCTAACTAGAAATGTTGGACTTACAAAATTTTGGGTTGCCAGTTTTTAGTGGACCACCCTGTATGTTGGCCACACTTTGTTGGGCCAACGTATGTCTTTATCTGTAGTACCAGCAGGTTGGCCGTCCTTCGCTGGGCCTACGTATTTCCGTTCCATCTCCACCAGTATGTCGGCCGTCCTTTGTTGGGTCAATGTATTTCTTTTGCTGCTCCTTCAGTACGTTGGCCACATTTTGTTAGTCGAACGTATATCTTTATCTGCTATACCAGCAAGTTGGCCATCTTTCGCTGGGCCTACATATTTCTAATTCTTCTCCACTCCACCAGTATGTTGGGCGTCCTTCGTTGGGTCCACGTGTTTCTATTTCATCTCCACCGGTATATCGGGCGGCCTTCGTTGGGTCAGTGTATTTCTTTTGCTGCTCCTTCAGTACGTTGGCCATATTTCGTTGGACCAACGTATATCTTTATCTGCTATACTATACCAGCAAGTTGGTCATCCTTCGCTGGGCCTACGTATTTCTAATTCGTCTCCACCTGTATGTCGGGTGTCCTTCGTTGGGTCAATGTATTTCTATTTCATCTCCACCAGTATGCTGGGTGTCCTTCGCTGGGCCAACGTATTTCTTTTTATGCTGCACAAGTTTGTTGGCCGTCCTCTCCTTCGTTGGGCCTACATATTTTCTTTTAACACAACTAAAGTTTAGTGTTGGTTTAAATAAGTATTCAATGTAAAATAGGATTGTTTAACCATAAGTAACGTTACTTTCGGTTCGAGTTAGCGTAAGTTAGGTTTTAATACGGTGTTGGTCTTTTGTACTCAAATGAACAAACAAACGTTACTTTGAATAACTTTGATTGTTCATAATGTTAAGCAGTACATATGGACATCCCTCAAATTGTAATTTTCCTTTGGTGTAATTGTACCGTAAATCGTGGATTAAACGCCCATGGGCTTATGCAGTTACCGTAAATCGTGGATTAAACGCCCATGGGCTTATGCAGTTAATTAGGCAAAAATAGGGGGTGGGCTTTAAATCAAGCATTATCAATTTTATAACCTTTCTGGACATGTATTACAGAAAACTCGAAGTTTTTGAACGATCTCTGAAAGACCAATTTTTACATCCTTTTAATTGCTGTGAAGAAGGGAGGAGGCTTAAGTGAGAGATGTTTTGTGCAGGTGCTTGGAGCTAAAGGAAGAGTCCACTATTACTACAGGGAGGGATTAGGGGCCAGTAAACATAGCAAGCAGTACTATCTTTATTCACATCATGTAACTTTTACATAATTTTTCGTAGAAAAACGACAATTTGAGGGGTGGGCTTTAACTCCACTATTTCATGATTTTGACTTGACAGCATTTTAGGGGGTGGGCTTTAGCTTCAACTGGGCTTTTAATACACGATTTACGGTAATTTGACAAAATAAGGAGGTGGGCTTTAAATCAAGCATTATCAATTTTCTAACCTTTCTGGACACCTATTACAGAAAATTCGAAGCTTTTGAACGATCTCTGAAAGACCAATTTTTACATCCTTTAAATTGCTATGAAGAAGGGAGTAGGCTTAGGTGAGAGATGTCGTGTGCAGGTGCTAGGAGCTAAAGGAAGAGTCCACTATTACTACAGGGAGGGAGAAGGGGGCCACTAAACATAGCAAGCAGTACTATCTTTATTCACATCATATAAATTTTAGGTAACTTTTCGTAGAAAAACGACAATTTGAGGGGTGGGCTTTAACTCCACTATTTCATAATTTTGACTTGACAGCATTTTAAGGGGTGGGCTTTAGCTTCAACTGGGCTTTTAATACACGATTTACGGTAAAATCTTTTTCTGTGTACTGTACTATTTACTTTACATTTTCATAAAACTTGCAACTTCGTAAAATTTCTACAATAGCTTCAACTCCCCCAGCATTTTATACGTTGTATAAGATGAGGTTTACAAGCAGCTCAGGTGGTGTAGTGGGGAACAGCTCCAGTTCGGTAGGAACTGGGTTCAATCCTGCCTGTAACATCGTGTTTTTTTTTTTTCAAAGAAATTTTATTCAGTTGTTGGTTGACAATGGTGCCGTAATGTTGGTATTATGAAGTCATACCAACCACTTTAGACTTCGTTAGCCCAATATCAGCAAGGTTGGGTGATAAACACTGGCCCAACATTGCGCCTGTACGTTGACTCGGACATTGGCCAATGTGACAAAGTAATGGTGGGGCAACCGTTGGATGTTACCATTGGTCCAATGTTTAAACAGTTGGCGCTGTGATGTTGGCACAACATAGGAACACAAATTTTGCCAACATTGTGCCAATACGTTGGGTCGGCCATTGGCTAATGTGATAAAATAATGTTGGGCCAACCATTGGATGCCACCATTAGCCCAACGTTTTAAAAGTTGGCGCTGTGACATTCGCACAACATAGGCACGCAAATATTGCCAACATAGGGCCTATACGTTGGCTCGGCCATTGGCCAAAGTGACAAAATAATGTTGGGCCAACCGTTGGATTCCAACATTAGACCAACGTTTAAATGTTGGCGTGTGATGTTGGGCCAACCATTGGCCAACTGATCAATGCTTCTTGGATTTCAACCATAACAAATACAAGCCCTCCACTTGTCCTACTTTTCCTACTTTTTTGGTGAATGTCCTACTTTTGTCCTACGTTTTAAGAAATGTCCTGCTTTTCCTACTTTTAAAAAGTTTAAAATGCATCACATGCTGCATTTTGTAAAATTCAGTACAGATGCAGGCCAGAATACAATCTGAACTAACAAATCTAACCCAATCACATTGTTACAAGAGAATTATTACAGTGTTCAAGGTTTCTTCTTCTTTTCCGATAATTCAGTTTCTATCTGCTGTGAATTCTTCAGTAATTTTTTAACGACGCTCTTACAGAAAGAATTAAGTTACTTTGGTACACATACTTTATATATATAAACTAAATGATCTTCTAATATAATGTCAAAGGCAGTTCTCTCCTGGCAATAAATGTAAGCGAAGAAAAGAATCTCTTGCCAAACGGAAAATAGAAATTGGTTCCGAAACAGAAAAGACACCACTTTCAAAAAAATTGGTGCGTCTTGTACCATTTGACTTCATATAACGTATGAATACTGTACATGCAACTTCTTCACGTACACGAAACTGGCAAAAATATTGCTTTTAAAGAATCCAGTTTTAAAGAACTCTTAGTGCCTTAATGAGTTAAAAAGAAGGCAAAATCTTTACAACAAGCACTTCAGCGGATACTTACAACGATGGGGCATCCCTTGCG
Source organism: Lithobius niger (assembly GCA_023313725.1). Taxonomy (NCBI): domain Eukaryota; kingdom Metazoa; phylum Arthropoda; class Chilopoda; order Lithobiomorpha; family Lithobiidae; genus Lithobius; species Lithobius niger. Next base: position 44,067 of record JAHWFP010266857.1, on the reverse strand, counting down.
GCCACTTGAAACAGACAAGGTAATAGATGAATGAAAATGTTACCCAGTTTATTTTGATATTTCTGATGAATTGACTCTTACTGGGAAAAAATATTTCAACTGAAGGAGCCGAATGAAGAAGTAACCTCACTTAGCAAAAGTTCTAAAATGTGGTCTCTGAGCTCATGGAAGCGCTGATGATAACGAGGAATCTCGCTCAAAAATGTGCTGATGACACCAGGGTGCATATCATTACACAAAAGCTCCATTGAACTGAGAACTGTAAAAGACTATGTATTAAAGAAAGATGGGGCTGAACAATTCAGTGCACCAAAGCAACTATATAAGCAAGGCGTGCGTCAGACTGTAACTTATTGCTATTATTGTTTTTTCTGTTGTCCTACTTTTTTTCTGGAAAAGTCTTACTTTTTTTCGAAAGTTCAGTGGAAGGCCTGCATTTGTTACCACCTGAGGTGGCAAGGTCAAATAATTATTTCTTTTATCTTCCGTGTGTGAACTTTGTGAAGTGGATGCGTAGTTGCAGAAACGACTTATCCACCCAAACCTGATGACAACTGTCCAGAACCTAACAAGCCCACTATTATACTGAGGAACTACTCTATCAATAAATCCCATTTAGGTTGTGCAAATCCATTTCAGTTCTCTACATTTTTGTTGGTCCAAACGAGAGTAAGCTTTCACAAATTATGTAACACTTTTTTTTTTATAGCCGACGAATATACATTACCTGTTTTATAGCAGTTTCCCCCCTTTTGAGCATTATTCCCCTAGAAGTTTCAGAGTTGTATTCCCTGCCGGGCTCATGCGCGGGCTTGGGCCAGCTTATATAAGCTCCAGCGCAGCATCCTGTCGGCATCATTTCTCCAAGGACAATCACCACACGTTGTCGTTCTTTAGAGCAACCCATTCGACGTTCCGCTCCCAGCATTTCACGTTCCCATTCCGCATACCGTCGTCCTGCGGCTGGAGGATACCTCCGTTCCTTCCTCCTTGGCGGCTGTTCCGGCCCCCGCGGGTACCTTGAAACCAATGGACAACCTACCTGTCATGGACTGCTCCTCTTGACCCATCCCGGGTTAACCTTGTTCTGAGGGCATTCCTCTGGTGTCCCTCCCATCTTCCGTTCCCCTCCTGGGATCTCTAACACTTAGGGCTATGCTGCATCTTGGGTGCTGTGTTCCCATTCCGCACGCTCCCGTTCCGCCTCCTGACGGGTCCTCGTCACCATTACAAGACCTACCAATCTTTTCATCCAAGAACAGCCTTTCTTTACCCGTTGACAAGATTTAGATTAGGGGTTTGAATAACATCTCTGTAATGTGTGGTGCAGTGGCAACCCGGACCACTGCACTGTGACTGAGGTTGGCGCTAATGACCAAGTTGTCGACGCGCCATTAAGCCTCAATCCCCCCCCCCCCTCTTTACCCGTTCCGGGTTCGTCACGTCTGATTCACGTTCCTCGTTCCGCTGTTCCTCGCTGCCGCTGTTCCCCTTGGTTCCTGCCCAGAGCAGCTCATATCATCGATGCGTTTGGGCGGTACGCGCATCAGTTCAGATGAACAACGTTCCTCACCCTCGCCCTTCTTCCCCACTGTGCATTGCATCTGTGCAGCCTTCTTGGATTGGGCCGTTTCACCGCCTTTTGTCAGCTTTCGCCTTCCTTCTCTCCGGCACTGGATGCTGTTGTTTAAATCAAAGGGTATGATATCCCTCCGCGCCGTCACCATTTGTGCATTCTACTGCGCAGCCCTCTTCTCTGTTATATACTCTGACGATGCAGTCCACTCGTCTTTCTCGGCCTTCGACCTATGCGACTGTGCTAATCACTGCTCCTCAACAGGTCCAATCCTCGTACCTCAACCTACGTTCCTTCGTTCCTGTGTCCCTAAGTTCCTTCGTTCCTACGTTCCCTCAACCTGTGTTTCTTTGGGGCGTTCTCTTGTGACCTGTTTTTGCCTTGGCTGGTTTTGTGTGTCCTTCACACGTCCAATCCGGCCTCCACGTTCCTCGTTGCCACCAGCACGACACGACCTGCACTTCTTTCCTCAAGACGATTCCGTTTCGAACCGAACCTTCGGTCCATGACTACCACTTTCTCGTTCCTCTGGATCGCTGGTTCCTGTCACTGTTGCCTTCCTCAAGGAGCGTTTGTACGCTCTCTTTAAGGGGGCACCTACCCTAAAAATATTCCCTAAAAAAAATTTTTTTCTTAAGGTATTCTGGTGCAGTAACATGTACCCTTCATGCTACAACAGTTTTTTTTTTTAACTGAGACCTTTCACAGCTAAAAAAAAATTTTTTTTGGGGGGGGGGGGGTTTAGGTAGCATTGCGCAAGGTTATAAGTTTCACATTCAAACTTGATTTTCTCGGATCGAGAATATCGCTTGCAGTCAATCACTAAAAACAACATAACTCAACTTAGAATTGAGATAATGTCTTGAAATTTTTTACACAAGTTCCCATATGTGGTGACTATAAAGTGTACTAAAATCATACTTCTACACACTTCTGGTGTAGTTTTAAAAAAATTCCAAAATTTGGTCTGTATAAGTTTACGCTATATGCAAATTGTGATTCTATTATAAAATATAAAAAATTGTAGTAGCAAAATTATTTTAATTTACATGATAGTGCTATGTATACAGATGATTTAGAGCCCAATCTCATTCATGTGCACCAATTTTTGCCGTTGTTGTCAAAGTAGCTGTACAAAAGTGTAATAAAACTTACCAAAAATGTACCGGTACGGTACTCCCACAAAAATTGACCAAATCAAAATTTAAAATATGCTCTAGACTCGTATTTCAACATACTTTAAGGGGGAAAAAAATTATGACTGAGGCAATTTCACTAAAAGAAAATATTTCCCAAAGTTACGCCTCATTTTAGGGTAGGTGCTTCCTTAATAATTGGATTCCGGCCTCCGAAACGACCAGCATCACGTTCCTCATGTCATCCTTCATTCCCCCTACTAGACCTCGGTCTGGTAACAGGGGGGGGGGGGGGACACTTGCACCGCTTAGGAACACCGGCATCTTGTCACTGCTACAAATGCCGATCTACCCTTCTCGTGAAAGGCCTGTTCCAACCTCAGACCAACATTTTTGATCCCTCCAGGAATCCCGTCCCATCCTCTGTTCCCCCAGGACAGGGGGAACTGGCGTTCAACAATGGAAACAGCGTGCCGCTACTCTTATCTCCTGTCCCCAGTTCCCTGCTTCCGTTTCTGCTACACTACTAACGCCACTCATTCGAGTGAGCCAGGTTCAAATCTTGGTACAAAACTTCATTAAAAAAAAAAAAAACCCGAATATTCCAGGTTGAGCTTTGCTGACACGATTCCGTTGGTTCCCCATTCCGCCATTCCTACCAACTCGATTCCATGATTCCACCGAACATGCTATCCTTTACTTCCACGGAACGGTCGTTCTTCACCACAGGCTGTCCGAGTGCTTTTACTTTTCAAGCAGCTATCTTCACCTAGCTACCCTGCGCTCAGCCTTTCAACCTTGTCTCCCACAACCAGTTATGAAGCCATGCCATCCATCCTACTGTCCGCTGCGTCGTTCCTCTGCACCATCCCTCCAACCTACATCCCTCGATCGTCTCTCCGCATTCCTGTGGATACATTCTTTGTCCCTGCATTTCTGAGAATGCACTCTGCGTTCCTTGCTACGCCACTTCGGGCCATCTACTATGCAGTTCCGACGGTTTTATAACTGCTGGGGATCAGCACCAGAACCTGCTGTTCAGCCCATTACTACTTGTCAGCTACACCTGCTGTCCGCCTGCCCCCTTGCAGGCAGTGTATCAAAGGCCTTCGCCGACTTACACAACCTTCCACATCGATCATCTCAAGCCTACCATGGGCTTTTCAGTTCCCAGTTAGGCCCTACACAGTTCAACGCCTTCAGTTCCTCACCAACCCTCTTCGTCTTTCCAGTTTGCTGCTACCTGCTCCTCTCGGTTATGGCCAGATTGTCCTACTACAGGTCTGCGTCCCGTCATCCCTCCGACAACACCGATGTTACTAACAACAGCAATCACCACGGTTCCCGACACTTAGTATCTACTATTCCCATTCTGGTCGTACGCAGCGATCCTTTCTATCCAACAGAAGGTTGCGCTAGCCCTGGAAACCTCGTTTCTTGCATCCCCATTCCACCAAGGACGTGCCTCAAGGAGCCAATGGTTCCCTCCACAACCACTTAACCAGTGCCGTCCTTATAATCCTTCAATCTAGAGGACATCATGATGTTCCTGGGTATCTACCGCTTACCATTCCTTTACATATCTTTACCACTATGATCCCTGCGATTCCACTTAGCGGTACCGTTACCACCTCACCGACCCCATGCGGACGGACTCCACATGACTTGGAATCCAAGTTCTTTTTCCTTGAAAACTCCACTTGTCAGCGATCTCTACACTGAACTCAAATTTTTTAGCTACAGCTTCCCCGCTTGCAACACTGAGGACTACTTCACCGCTTCCGCACCTTCCGGTTTTACCATCCCGTCCCTCTCGCTCCACCTTAACAAGCAGCACAGCTCTCTCGAGGACGAGTTCATTCCATCTAGAATTTAGCTAGGCTAGATTTTAAGCACAGTTCATTCTCCGATCATCCAATTCCTTCTGCTAACTTGGGAACCAGGTCCTTCCCAGCATCCTAGTTCTGCTTCACCAGCAGTCCTGCTTTCCGCACCAATTCTGGAACCTACGACACAGTGTTCCCCCTGTAGGAATGATCACAGATTTCTCTTCAATCTGCTACCCTCTGCGCACATCTCTGTGCAACCTCCATCATGGATAGGGTTACGCGATGCAACCTGTCTCATCTTTCTTCAACTCGCATCTGACTGCATTGTGCTGTCCCAGGCCGCTCCGGCCCTCCATTCTGCAATTAAAATTAACACCTTCGGCTACATTACTATCAGTAACAAGTTACACCAAGAACGGAACCAGCACGTTCCTCTCTCTGCCAAACACCGATCCGCTTCTCCCCGTCCTCTTTTTGAAACACGCCCTCATCTGGTGCTAAACACAGATTCCGTCTACCGTCCGCCTCGCCATTCCCTTGTCTCCTCTTACAACGTTCCGTCTGTTCCTGCCCTCCATCATCCTCTTTGGACGACGTCTTCATCATCTGGGCGAAAGAAGCTGTCACTTATCCATCTCGAAAAAAAAAACCACAACTAAGATGAGGAGTGACATAAAGCAACACACGCCATACATCAAATGTTCCAACATGCACTTACACAGACTTTGCTTACATCTACGTTCCGGACCCTACACGACCAGAAACCTTCATTCCGTTCCTTCACTTATGCAACTACCCAACGTTCCGTTCTTGTTGCCATGTTCATCATCATGGAAACATCGTCAAGTCATCTTTCTTCCCACAAGGTAAACTGTTTCGGCCTGTGAATCAGAATCACTTACCTCGTACCCCTCTGATGTTAAGACCCCTGCATGCCGTATACAACCATTATAATAATTAATAACATAGAGCAACCCGCATTTCCCAACCTCACCGCTTACAACCGAAGCTGCTCGTCCTTGAGTCTCGCTATCTTTCTGACTTGGTCGGCACGGTGAAATTGGTTGGGGGAAAAGGTGTGTCTTCATCGGGAATTAAGTTCCTTGGGGCGCCAGCTCTTACAGTGGAGACTTGAACCTAGCCCTCCACCAGGTGACAAAGTCTGCTATAAAACAGGTAATGTATATTTTCGTCGGCTATAAAAAGACAAAAATTGCAGGTTCCGAACCTACCGAATTTTAGTTTCTACTTGCTGTGAAAAATACATTACCCAATTATTAGCATTCTCCTTCTCTTAATGCTGTTTCAAATAGAGATAAAACAAGTTCTTCCGGTCCGCTTAGCTACTGCGCACATCCACTGCGCAGCCCCCATTGCATATATAGTCGAAGTGGAGAGACAGAGCTCACCTTTTCTTCTCTAGCGACCACGCTGTTCACTTCCGGAAACTACGCTGTGCTTACCGTCCGCTCCAGCACCAGCTATCCGTATCCTCATCCGCCTGGAGGATGCCGCGAGCAAAGGGGACGCCGAGGGAATCCCCCCCTTCCTAGTTCATCCGCTTCACCTGTTCCTCCATCCTTCGGGAACGCTGAGGTCCTCGAAATCACTACAGAACAGGATATGTTGGAGCCTCCGCCTCCTAATCCGCTTTTGTCGGAATCCTTTCCTCCACATTGTAATACAGCCGCCACATCCCCTATCCCGTGCGGGCAACTTCCACCGGCTTCGGACATGCGATCCTTATCCTCCGAACTTGCTTGCACTAAGGAACAGTATGCATGCTTAAAGCTGCAAATCAAGGCGCGGAAAGCGGCGGCTAAACACGCCTTGTCCGCGTCCGCTCTACCACTGGACCTTTCTTCTCGATCCTCTCATGCCTCCAGACAGACTGAGGATCCGCTCACCCCTTCACAGCTCCATCCCCTCATGGATGCATCGCTGCAGACTTTCAAACTGAAAGAGCCTGACTACACCTCAGCTTGGTTGGCTTCTCTCCCCAAGCGTCACTGTTCACGGGAATCCGCCGGTCCATCCGCTGCTGATTTCGCCACCTCGTCCGCCGCTGCCGCTGCCTCCTTCGTCCTCCCCACCGGATGGTCAGGATCCGTATTACTCACCAGACCCTTCGGATTTCGGTCTACCAGAGCCACCGTTCCCCAACGATCCGGATCCTTCTGAGATTCCGCTACCAGAGTTACTGCAGACGGTGGAGGAAATTATCCCCGATTGCTTTTTGTACAAGCCCTCCGCATCCGCCCCGGATACAGTCAAAAATAGGGGATTGGCCACGGGTTATGGTTTCGGTCTCCGCGACCAACCGTCCCTTCAACCACCTCTCCTTGGACAATCCACGACGTTACTTACCACCCTTCTTCTGAACGGTGGTATCTTTTTAGGCAATGGGTCCCCCCTGGAATTGGACAAGGATCATCCTCCGCCTCGTCCGGGCCGAGAAAATTACTTCTTTCGTCCCATCGGGGATGGCACCGGCAATCCTCGTAATTTTGATACTTATCCTCAATCCGAGTTTTTAACGGCGGATACGAAATTAGGTTTCGGGTCCTCCCTTTACCTTCCTCGATGAGCCTCAGTTCCAGTCTTTGTTCTTCAGGATAACGACCGTATCCTCCGCCTCGGCCTTCGCGCCGCTTCCCAAGCGGATGTTCTCTGCACTGCCGCCAACGCAATGTGCGAACGTCTCTATTCTCATCCGCCTGAGGATACCCGACAACTCACTTTCCTCAAGAACCAGTGAACTGGTTCACCAGGGCCCTTTTTAATTCTACCTTACTGCTTCGGGAGGTTGCTTTGAACACTGCTCCCAACCTCCATGCGTGCACTCGCCACCTCCTCTGCAATCAACCGATCCATGAGACGGACTGTCTCTTCCGGGGCCTCATCCCGAAGGTGGCACCGCACCTAGACATATCACGGAAACCGCGCTTTGCCAAGTCAAGAGGCTCTAAACGTCCTTCCTCCATCCACCCCATGACGGACACTCCGCCAGGATCGTCTCATGATGTCAAGACTGCTGATCGTGCACCCCCTCCTGCTCCTCGATCCGCTTCGCCCTTTCTATACAAACCCCAGGGCTGCGGACGAGGACGCTCCCTGGGCCGTTCATCCTCCGATTCCGGACGGCACTCCAAACGTCGGACCCCTAGATCCTATTGACACTCGTCCTCCCCTACGAGCTGTAGGGGGTCGTCTTCGGTTCTATGCCAAAGCTTGGCATGCGCTTACCGTCGACCCTGTGCTTCGTGCGATTGTAACCGACGGCTTCAAACCAAAGTTCATTGTTCCTACCCAACAGGCAATCCTCCGTGGGATCGTCAGTCTCATCCTTCGAGCCCTTTGCGTTTAGAAATACTATCCCTTCTTCAAAAAGGCGCTATCCGCGTCCCCCCCCCCCCCCCCTTCTCGCCAGGGTTCTACAGCGACATTTTTCTATGCAACAAAAAGAACGGTGGAATTCGACTGATATTCAATCTCGAACCCCTCAACCGGTTCATAGAAGGTGAAGGTAAGTTTATTGTTCGCATGGTGAATACAAATTATACAATATATATGGTAGCTGTCAGGGAGATACTAACAATCTGAATGATTTAAAAGTATGCGAGTAAGTAAAAATACAAATGTACAGGTAAAAATATAGAACAACCATTTGGAACGAAAGTCCTGCTTGAGGGAAACACTCGTGCGCAGGGCAGCTCGATCCGCATTTCCAGATGGAGTCCGTATCCTCTATCCGCGAGTCCCTTCGTCCTCACGATTGGACGGTGTCACTAGACCTAGCCGACGCCTACCTACACATCCCCCTACATGAAACTGTCCGTCACCTCTTTCGTTTCGTCCGCGACAACACTTATACGAATACCTTTGTCTACCGCTCGGAATCAACGCGGCCCCAAGAATCTTCACTTGTGTCCTCCGTCCGGTCTTTGCACATCTCCATCAACAAGGGATCCGCTTCCACGCCTTCCTCGACGACTGTATTCTACCTCATCAATCCCCTTCTGGCCTGCTGGAACATCTGCACGCCGTCGTGTCACTTTTTCACCGACTGGGCTTCGGTATCAATCTCTCAAAGTCCCGTCTTTTACCGGCTCAACGCTTCGTCTTCCTCGGAGTATCCTTCGACCTCGCCAGAGTGACGGTCGCCCCGTCTCCGGACCGGGACCAATCCCACCTGCTAACCTCTCGCCAGTTTCTGCGACAGTTTCAACACACCTTTCAGGACCTTGCATCCGCCATTGGGACGATCGACTCCTTTGCGGATCTGGTCCCCTATGGCAGGTGGATGGCTCGCCCCCTCCATCACTATCGCCTGACACAGTGGTGGGGGGGGGGGGGGACTCAAGCCTTGCTCTCAAGATGCCCCCTCAAATCTGAGGTCCATCCTTCCCAACAGCGAACTTCCTTTGGTGGATGGACATCATGAACCTGACTGCGTCCGTTCCTCTTCACGAGAGGCTCCCTGATTTTCACCTATTCAGATGCCTCTCAGATAGGATGGGGAGCACACGTCGGCAACCTTACAGCCTCCGGTTTGTGGCCTGCGGATACCAACGAGCATATCAACCACCTAGAACTTCGTGTGGTTCGTCACGGTCTTCACCATTTTCAGAGCTTCCTATCCTCCAAAACTGTCCAAATCCCATATAGACAATACAACAGCAGTAGCTTACCTCCGCAAAGGCGGTGGGACTCGCTCCCACTATCTCCACCGCATCACGTCCGAGATTTTCCAATTCTGCATCCTCTCCCACATTCGACTGCTGCTGCTCCACATCCCTGGGCCCCTGAATGTCATTGCCGACTCCCTCTCTCGCAAGAAGCCTCCGATCAGCGAATGGGCACTTCATCCATCCGTGTGCCACGCTCTCTTCCAAGTGTGGCGTCAACCAATGGTGGATCTATTCGCCACGAGGTTCAACAACAAACTACCTCTGTTAGTCAGTCCCCTGCCAGAACCCCGAGCTTGGGCAGTCGATGCCCTCACTTTGGATTGGAACGTCCTCCATGCTTACGCCTTCCCTTCACCTCGCCTTCTGCCGTTAGTCCTCCGCAAAATCGCCGACTGTTCCGGACGATTTCTCCTGATAGCACCGAACTGGACATCCGCAGCTTGGTTCCCTCTGCTTCTATCCCTCCTCATTGCCTCCCCGTGCCAGTTACCACCACGGCGAGATCTTCTCTCGCAAGGCCGGGAACAATTGCTCCACCCGAAGCTATCCTCGCTTCAGCTTCACGGGTGGCTACTATCATCCGATTGATCCGCTCAACAGGCATTCTTGAGGACGAAGCCTCCCGCATTGCTTCCAGAGCTGTGCGATCCTCCACTTCGAATGTTTACGACAGCCACTGGAAAAGATGGTTTCATTGGTGTATCCCACAACAAATCAATCCACTCAATCCGCCTCTGCACGACCTCCTCCGGTTCCTGACCTCCTTATTTAAGGAGGGTTTACGTGGATCCACCATCCTGATGTACCGATTAGCACTGAATGCTGTCTTCAAAGCTGCCGGAAATACTGCTCTCCTCACGGATTATAGGATCTCCTCGCTATCCACTACTTTCAATTAGATCGCCCGCGGACCCCCAAGCGATTTCCAGACTGGGATCTATCCGTCGTCCTTACGGCCTTGATGGCTCCCCCATACGAGCCATTGGCCTCTGCACGTCTCAGCCATCTTACTAGGAAGACTGTATTCCTCGTGGCTCTCGCCGCCTGTCTTCGTTGTAGTGAACTACAAGCCCTATCCGCAAGGAAACGTGACTGCTTCTTTTTACCCGGCTTTCGTGGCGTCACGCTTACGCCTGCTGCTTCTTTCTGAGCTAAAACCCAGAAACCAACTGAACGCTCACAACCGTTCATCATCCCGTCCCTATCCAACATCCTTGGGGATGACCAGGAACGAACCTTATGTCCTGTCCGGGCCATCCGCTTCTATCTGAAAGCGTCCTCTTCTATCCGCCAGGATCGTACCCAACTCTTTCTCCCGTTCAGCAGTAAGACTGGGACCACTTCTGCACGAATGATTGCTTCATGAATCAAAACCGTCGTCCTCCTAGCCTACGAAGCCATAGACATCAATTGCGTCACAGATAATACCAAAGTCACGGCACGTGAGCTTCGTGCCATCTCCACATCCTGGGCGCATTTCAGCAATATTTCCATTACAGACATTATGGAATCCGCTTCTTGGCGCCATCCTACCGTCTTTGTCCCACTACCTCCGGGACATGCTCCACCATGCCGACGGTTTGTACCGTGTTGGGCCATTTATAGCCGCCCACAGAGTACTCTAATCCTTGGGCGCACTGTAAACTAACTTTGCGTTACAGGGGCCGGCCAGTAGCTAAGGGGACTCTGATCAAATGGCGCCCGCCTCCTTGACGAAGTCTATGGGAATGCTAATAATTGGGTAATGTGTTTTTCACGGCAAGTCGAAACATCAAAATTCCAGGTTACCTGGATAATTTTTGTTTCTATTGCCTATTTTTGGTATTAAAAAATCCTCCTCCCCTCTCGTGGTATATTTGGGCAGGGTAGAGGTGTCGAAAAGGTGAGCTCTGTCGCTCCGCTTCGACCATATATGCAATGGGGGCTGCGCAGTGGATGTGCGCAGTAGCTAAGCGGACCGGAAGAACTTGTTTTATCTCTAGTTGAAACAGCATTGAGAGAAAGAGAATGCTAATAATTGGTAATGTATTTTTCATTAGGCAATAGAAACAAAAATTATCCAGGTAACCTGGAATTTTGATGTTTTTATAACTGACGAATATATACATTACCTGTTCTTATAGCGTTTCCCTCCTTTTCAGCATTATTTTCCCTAGAAGCTTGAAAGTTGGCTTCCCAGACGGGCTTGTACGTGCTTGTTGTGCGGGCATGGGCAGGATTGAGCTGGCTATATATACTCGGCGCAGCCGTCCGATGGCATCATTTCTCCTGGGCGTTCAAGACGACGTGACCGCCTTGAGCTCTTCCCACTCCATTTTCTTCACAACGGATCCGCCGGTCCTCAGGACCAGCTGGCTTCACCATCCCATAGGACGCATCCTACTCGACTGCGATCAAAGAATGGCTTCTACTAGGATGCCATCTACTGCCAAGGACCTTCTGGATCTCCTGGTAGAAGCTGTGCTCCCGGCCACCTCTGTTCCTCCTTTAGGAGCAGGTAAATGAAGGACTGATCCTTCCTCCCCTCGAACAAGGTTACATCCGTTTCCACAAGTGTTACGTAGCCGATCAGGATGCTCTCCTGTCCAGCGTTCCTCGACGATCCGCCAACCGCTTAATCCTCCATCCGCTATCTTCCCAGTGCTGCTGTCCTCCTTTCCAACTGAGGCAGCTAGAGGCAGCTGGCCTGCCCTGGAACGCGTTCCCTACATTTCACAGGCACTCCCATCCAGAGGACCGTCCATCCTACCCGGTAGACGTGCAATACGAGGACGTCTGTATTCTCCTCGTTCCCATCTTTGCCTTCACCGGCTACTACAATTCCTCTAGGTTCCTTGGACGGGCTCTCACCCACTTTCCATCGTCGCATTCCACTCGTTTGCCTGTTCCGTTCCCGACATTTCGCCGACTCTTTTGCGACCCGGCTATCTCACCTACACGGTGTCTCTTTCACGGTCCCTTCCATGATGCACCAGAACACGGTTCTGCTCCTCCTCTTCCCTTGCCTGTACTCATTGACTTATTTTGTGACGAGTCACTCTATTCACCAAATTTTGACGTCGATTACCCAGTCCTGGAACGTCAATCTCCAGACTTTCTGTCCCTCACAAGGTCTCCACCTGTTCTCCGTTCCCGAAAAGTTTCCATCCCTGGAATCGTCGCTCTGTCATCAACATCAACGGGACGCCCAGGAAAGGCGTCCTGCGCCTCGTCCTGTACTGTCACTCCCGCTCATTCCCGCAGTGTTTCCTGCACGTCCGTCATCACACCTCTTGCCTTCAGCATCATTTGGACGAACGTGATGCCTACAGACTGTAATCTCTTGCTTTACCTGCAGACCCGCAGTTGGCTCCGTTACTGATTTCTGTTTAAAAAAAAAAAGACAACAAAAGAGAAACAAACACAACAATCAGCTCGGATGGAGGTCTTGACATGACAAGCAGTCGGCTTGGGACCCGTTCCCGTTACATCTCATGCCCTTTGCAAGTCCACAACCTAATCCTTATCCTTCTAGGCACTATGCTATGTGCTACTTTCAATACACGTCTGAACCGCACCACACATTCCCTGTCCACTTGGATACCTCCGTTCGGTACCCACTTCTGGCCGACCTGACTCTCTGGGCATCCGGCCCTACATTGCCAAGTTTTTTTTTTTTATCAAACTGGCACCCACACTCATCTTTTAGCCACTCTGTTCCTCTGTCAATATTTGCAACCCTGTCCACCGTGCTCGCCTCTAGCATCCATTCACGGACGCAACAACTCTTTCATGAGGAGTACACATCAATCTCCTGAAGACTCGGTTCCCGGTCCCTTTTCATAGGGACCTATTCTTTACTCCGGCTCCATCCCAGCGCACCTAAGTACGGACACATCTGCCAGGACTGTGTCCTCATCCCCTTCTTTGTCAGCCCATGGCCTGTCGTCTCTCCGTAAGTTCCAATCCCCTGTATTTTACGATTATGCACAAGTCGTAAAAAAAAAAAGCGGGGGGGGGGGGGAGGGGACACAACTGCACCATTGTCCCCATATTACCTTCGTACCTCTTCAACCAACACTACGATCCCGCCTACAGCGCTAGCGCTACAACCGTTGACTGCGCAGTTATGCCACGTTCCACCACCAGGCGCCACTACAGTCAATCACCTTGCGATTCAAATCGCTGTGTGCCTAACGGTTTTTGTTTCCCGTTCATCGTCCACCACGTCTGACTCTTCTTCATCTGGAGACCCTGTACCGAACACCAAAAGCAACGGTAACCAGGGAAGCAAATGTGCCTTCACCCAAGGCATGTAATTGCCTTAGTTTTTCCGAAAATTCTACGACATACCACTTTGATCCCATCCATGCTGCCAGCGACACACGCAGTATGACGGACAGGAATGTAACTGCCCTATTTGCATCTCCATTTCGCCAAATCGTTGGACTATTATTTGACGAAAGCAACTTCAATCGAGTCAGCCGATGCTACGCGCAGCCAAGAAGCGAGAAGAATTACGAGCTCTGAAACAATCGCAAGTGCATGCACCAAGTCCGACCGTTCCTTCACTACCAAAGAAAGCCACTAAGCGTTCTGCATCAGGTCCGCTACCACCCATCCATCCTCTAAAGCAGCCTACTTGTCCCGACACTGAAGCAGTTCCTGCAGTAGCAGGAACGTCGGGAATCAAATCGTCGGTAAAAATTAGGGTCGCTCGTCAACGTCTCGTCCCCACTAGGACGCTGTCCTCAACATCCTCCAAGACTCTAAAGTTGTCTCTACCATCCTCCAAGGTACCACTTAATTCAGCATCCTTGACCTCTCCAGCTCGTGTTACCTCTGCATCCCCTCCGAGGGATTTTCAAACGTTCTCCCCGGCGGATGTGCCATCCCCTACTAAACCAGCTCCATTCTCGACCGCACCAGTGTTCGAACAGCAATCACTAAGGGTCTGCATCTTTCGGGCAGGGAACAGGAACATTTGGACTTCAACCTTAAGTTTCTTTCTAGTTGCTTTGAAAATTACCATTACCTTTTTTATGGCATTCTCCTTCTCAAAATGCTGTTCAGTCTAGAGAAATTAAATTGAAGATGTCCTTCCGGTTCGCTACCTACTGCACATCTTACTGCTCAGCCTCCATCATATAAAAGCCGAAGCGGAGCGGTAAGCTCACCTTTTTTTCTCTACGCCACCATGCTGTTCATTTCACTCCTGGCTGCGTGCCATCCGCCGCGTCCTATCCTATCCTCGGTTACGCCGTCCCCATGCCTCATGCTAAAGGGATGCCAAGGAATGGTTCCTCATCCCGCACGCCTCGTTCTGCATCCCCTCTGGTCCCTCCGGTTGCGGATAATGTGGAAATCCTTGAACTCACTGTGGACCAAGATTCTGTAGAGCAGCCTCATCCGCCGCCCGATGTCCTGCAGTCAACCTCTGCCGGCACGGGACTGGCGGTCCCCTCCTGATGAACTCTCTTGTACCAAAGAACGCTATGCTTGTCTCAAGCTTCAGCTTAAAGCCCGAAAGGTTGCTGCCAAGTTGGCCTCCTCCGTCGGTCCGCACCTCACTCGTTGGACTTATCCACTTATCCTCACAGTCGTCCCGTCCTTCAGTCTCTGAACCATCCGCAACTCAGCGGACAGTGAACCTCTTACCCCATCTCAAGTGCATACCCTCATGGACTCCTCGCTCCAAACCTTTAACCAGTCTCTGATTATACTTCGGCCTGGCTTGCCTCCATCCCTATGCGTCACAAGCCTTTCCTTGAGGATGCTGGCCCTTCTACTGCTCCGGACAATCCACATCCCATCCCACCCGTTCAATTGCCTCCTCCGGCTCCTCCTACTGACAAGGACTTAGACTCTTATTCTTCTCCGGATCCGTCCCTTTCGGATCAACCTGACCAGCCATTTCAGGGAGACCCTGATCCCTCCGAGATCCCAATACCAGAATTACTGAAGACAGTCGAGAGGGACGTTCCGGATTGTTTTTTATACAGGCCATCCTCTGCCTCCGATCCGGTATCTAAGAATAGAGGCCTTGCTACTGGTTTTGGCTTTGACTTTCGTGATCAACTTCCACACCAACCGCCGATGTTAGGACAGTCAACTACGCTCCACACCACACTCCTTAGGACTGGCGGTGTCCTCCTAGGTAACGGGACACTCCTCGAGTTAGACAAGGATCCGCCTCCTCAGGGTCGCGAAATCTATTTCTTTCGTCCCATTGGTGAAGGGTCAGCCAATCCTAGAAACTTTGACACATATCCTCAATCGGAATTTCTCATGGCGGACGCGAAGCTAGATTTTTGATCCGCCCTCTATCTTCCTAGGAGAGCGGCAGTTCCCATGTACGTCTTAGGTGACAACGACCGCATCCTCCGTCTGGGTCTTCGTGCTGTAACCCAAGCGGACACACCCAGTACAGCAGCCAACACAGTCTGTGAAAGACTCTACTCCGATCCTCCTCCCGAGGATGCCCGCCAACTAGCGTTCCTCATCAACCAAGTTTTTAGGAAAAGCTGCTTTGCCACCTACCATGCTATGAACTGGTTTACGCGTGCCCTCTTTAATTCCACGCTTCTACGAGAAATTGCTTTGAACGCAGCATCTAATCTTCATGATTCGACCCGTTACCTCCTACGAAATCAACCCATTCACGAGTCTGAATCATTGTTCTGCGGATTGATCCCTAAAGTGGCTCCTCATCTCGATATTTCTCGCAAGCCTCGTTATAGCAAGAATCGTCAGAATCGTTGACAACGATCCACATCATCCTCTAAAACGGACCTACCTAAGGACGATTAAAAAACCGTGAAAACACCTGATTCTGCTCCACCTCCGCGATCCGCATCACCCTTTCCATCCCTTTCCCAGGGACACGGACGTTGTCATTCCCTGGGCAGACCATCCACTCCTGATAGATGCCAGCGCTCCTCCCGTCTGCGCAACAGAGAACGTGATACCTATTGATATTCCGTCTCTCCCACAAGAAGTAGGGGGACATCTTCTATTTTATGCCAAAGCTTGGCAAGAGGTAACCTCAGATCCGGTGATCCTCTCAATTATATTACATAGCTTCAAGCCGACGTTCTTGTCAAAACCCCCGGTGCAAGATCCACCATGGGAACTAGAAGCTCCAGCTCCCATCCCACTCCAGACGGAAATCACGTCCCTTCTTCGCAAGCAAGCCATTCCTGTAGCACGGTCTCCATTCACTCCAGGGTTTTACAGCAGCATCTTTTTGTGCAACAAAAAATCGGGCGGGACGCGACTGATCTTCAACCTGAAACCACTGAACCAATACATCCTCAATCCTCACTTTCAAATGGAGACAGTCTCTTCCATCCGAGATTCATTACAACCCAACGACTGGACAGTGTCACTAGACTTGGCGGATGCATACCTGAATGTCCCGCTTCATGCATCTGTCCGCCACGTCTTCTGTTTCTTATTAGACAGCACAGTATTCGAGTTTCTCTGCCTCCCCTTTGGGTTAAATGCCGCTCCGCGAATCTTCACCATGGTCCTACGTCCCGTCCTCGCCTACTTTTATCAACAAGACATTCGTATACATGCCTTCCTCGACGATTGTCTTCTACCACATCCCAACCCCACTACACTCCCCGGCAATCTGAACTACGTAGTGTCTCTTTTTCATCACCTCGGTCTGGGAGTAAACTTCTCAAAGTCCCGTCTCCAGCCCGCTCAATACGTCTTGTTTTTACGGGTATTCTCAACCTCAAGAAAGCAACAGTCATGCCATCTCTAGAACGCATAGAAAGTCATCTACGTTCAGCCTGAACCTTCGTCCGTCTGTCCCTCCACACTTTTCAAGATCTCGCATCCACCATTGGGACCATCGACTCCTTCGCAGACATCGTCCCTTACGGCTGGTGTAAGGCTCGCCCATTCCACCACTACCGTTCCAGTCTATGGGGAAATCCTCAACTTGCGCTAACATTGCCATCCCAGCCTTTAGGTCCTCTCTTTCCGATGGACACTTTCCGATGGTAGACGGACGTTCTCAATCTAACTGCTACAGTTCCTCTTCACGAACCTCTCCCAGAAGTACATCTTTTTACGGATGCATCCCTAACTGGTTGGGGGGCTCACATCGACAACCTAAACATCTCTGGCACTTGGGCAGAAGGAATGACTTTTCCACATCAATCATTTAGAACTTTTGGCAGTCCTTCTTGGCCTTCACCATTTCCAGGACCATGTGGCAGGACGGACAGTGCAAGTCCACACCGACAATACGACAGCCGTCGCCTACCTGCGGAAGGGGAACGGGACTCGTTCCCTGTCTCCATCACGTCACCTCTCAAATCTTTCAACTATGCATTCAACTACGCATCTGCCTTCTTCCTCTTCACATTCCTTGGGCCTTGAATGTAATCGCGGATCCACCGACCAGCGAATGGACGTTGCATTTAACCAGCTGCTCCATCCTATTCCACCTCTGGGATCGCCCAATGGTCGACCTCTTCGGCCCGAGGTACAATGCCAGACTTCCCCTATTCGTCAGTCCTTTTCCGGATCCACACGCCAGGGCAGTGGATGCATTAACACTGAATTGGGATCATCTTTATGCATACGCATTCCCGCCTCGTACCGCTCGTGCTTCGTAAAATCGCCAGCTCACAGGGACGATTTCTGTTAATTGCACCGAATTGGCCAGTAGCAGCCTGGTTTCCACTGCTACTCAGCCTCCTCATAGACTCTCCTCTACGCCTACCAAACCGTCCGGACCTCCTGTCCCAACACAGATGATCGATCCTCCACCCGAACCACCAAGCACTTCGACTTCACGGGTGGCTACTATCATCCAGCTCCTCCGAGTGTCTGGCATTCTTGAGGACGAGGCCACTCTCATTGCATCGCGAGCCGTCCGATCCTCTACCAACTAGATTTACGACAGCCACTGGAAACGAGGGCTTCATTGGTGTATCTCGGAACAAGTTGATCCAATCTGTCCCCCTATCCACGACCTCCTTTGATTCCTCACTTCTTTATTCAAAACTGGACTAAGAGGCTCTACCATCCTAGTTTACCGATCCGCCCTTAATGCTGTATTTAAAGCAGCTGGCAACACGAACCTCCTTACCAATTGTAGAATCTCATCCTTAATCGATTCCTTCCATTTGGATCGTCCTCGTATTTCAAGACAATTACCGGACTGGGACCTATCCATCGTCCTCATGGCCCTTATGGCCTATGAACTTATGCACTCAGCTAAACTCAGCCACCTTACGAGGAAAACAGTGTTCCTCGTAGCCCTTGCAGCCTGCCTCCGTTCCAGTGAATTACAAGCCCTGTCAGCCACAGAAAGAGGCTGCTTCTCCTCTACCTACCTGATTACGCTGGTGTTACCTTAACCCCACGAGCATCGTTCCGTGCTAAGACTCAAAAACCTGGTGAAAGAACACATCCCTTCATCATTCCATCCTTATGCTCTATCCTATGGGACGAAGAGGAACGATCCCTTTGTCCTGTCCAAGCAGTCCGGTGCTACCTTCAAGCATCCAAACCTATCCGCAGGGGACGCTCCCAGCTGTTTTTCCCTTTCACTAATAAAGTTGGCACTACTTCCACCCGCATGATTGCCAATTGGCTGAAAAGTGTCATCGTCCAAGCTTACGAAGCACTTGACATAAACTGTGTCTCTGAAGGCATCAGAGTAACAGCCCACGAATTTCGTGCAATCTCCACATCCTGGGCTCACTACAGCAACATCCCCGTCACCGAAATAATGGAAGCTGCCTCCTGGAGACATCCCACGGTCTTCACGTCCCATTATCTTCGAGATATGTCCCGTCAGGCTGAGGAACTTACCGTATCGGGCCATTTGTTGCTGCCCGCCATATACTTGAACCCCTTTTACACACTGAATTTTCTGTGAAGGGAACCGGTCGCTACCTGAGGAAACTTGAGTCAAATGGCGCTCGCCGCCTTGACAAAGTCTGTGGGATTGCCATAAAAAAAGTAATGGCAATTTTCAAAGGCAACTAGAAACGCCAAAATACCAGTGTTACCTGGTTAATTTTGGTTTCTTTTGCCTGTTGAAAATATACATTACCTTAGTCCCACCCTCCTCCCCTCTTGTCGCCATTTTGGGTACAATAGAGGTCCGAAAAGGTGAGCTTACCACTCTGCTTCGGCTTTTATATGATTTTATTAAGATGCGCAGTAGGTAGCGAACCGGAAGGACATCTTCGATTTAATTTCTCTAGATTGAACAGCATTTTCAGAAGGAGAATGCTATAAAAAAAGGTAATGTATATTTTCAACAGGCAATAGAAACCAAAATCAACCAGGTAACACTGGTATTTTGGAGTTTTTGAGTACCTGGATGGGTTTGTCACGAAACTCAACACACTTCGCTCCGCTCAATCAAACACTGCATCTTTACGAGAGACGGCGGCATCTGCAGAGGCCCTCCAATCAGAAAACACTCTCCTCCTTGCTGCGAACGAGGCATATTCCAACGAACTCGAGCTAATAAACCAGCGTTATCGTTCCCTTTGCATAAACTATGTTCTGCTCTGCGCACGTAATGCTTTGGTCTCGCCAATTCCTGCATCTCCACCTTGGAGGGCCTACTACTGTGCCCGTTCCCGTACTCGACGTCTTCGACTTGCCCCGTCTTCGACTTTCCCCGTCTTCTGCCACAATCCGCTCACCACTTCGTCCTCATCCTGCGGACACATCCTAATCACCAAAAGCTGCTCTTCACCAAGAAGCTCCTTCGCCATTACCGTCACCATTTCGAGATCCCTCGTCCACGGCCTGAGATTACCACACCCATGATGATGATCCCCCGACATCAACCTCCACCTCTCCTGTTAAACTCTGGAAGGAAGCATTTGCCACGAACCAATTCCAGAAAATTTCATCGTATTCAGTGTGGCAATATGATAACGCTGCCAGCTTTATCCACGTCTTCCACGGAATCACTGGAACCTCATTCAACGGACCTGATGCCATGATCCCCGTGTCGGGGCAAGGGTAGAGGAGTAGCATTAGGCTTTCGTGTCCTTCCTTAAACATCATTCTCATCAGTGTCTTGCTCCTCTATGCGACATTTCTCGGCGAAGATTCCGTTTCATCCGCCTCCCATGTGGGGACAATACAATGGCGATCTTCGCCCCTCTTTTCAGGAACTTATTTTCACGAAATCAGCCTTATGAATCTATACCTTCACTTTCTACGCAGTACCTGGCTTCCAACGACCAACGTCTCTTCTTCTTCGAGAAAATCATTCAATTCAATCCTGATACTTCACCAACCAGCTGTCTGCATTGTTATTCAACTTCGAAACTTATGTTCCACCTTTTATGTTTACCACGATCCGTCTTACGGACAGCGTCAGCTCCTCGCATCCATTACAAGTTCGTCCCATCATGCGCTCCCATACAAAATCATCCATTGTTCGGGCATTATCCACTCTTCACGCCCACTGATCTGCAAGAACATTCGTCATCCACCTGCCCACTTCACTTACCTTCCATAGTTCTTCCTATGGACGGTATCCGCTCCTCACATCTACCAATAACACTTGCGACACCACGCGCCATCCGCCTGTCCGTCTCACACATGGGAGCACCATCTTCCCAACAAGGTAGATATCGGTATTTTATCTGATTTCCTATCTTGTACCCCACAGTGTTAAGACCTGCATGTGGTTCCTTCTTCCGCTTCTTTTAATCATTACTAAAATTATAACAATTTACCGCACTGCCTGAGCTCACTTAGGATGCTACCTTTTCCGAAACAGTGGATCACTCCTCAGCCCGCAAATAGTTTCGGCTTTTAGTGAAATTGGTCTAGGACTTAAGGTTGTCTTCGCCAGGGATTAGTTCCCGGGGATGCCGGCTTGTACATGAGGGGAAAAGCGAACCTAGCCCTCCGTTGGGTAACAAAGTCGGCTATAAAAACAGGTAATGTATATTTTCGTTGGTCATAAAAAGACTAAAATTGAAGGCCTGCTTAATTGAAGTACCTGCTTAATTTTAGTTTTATTGCCTAACCGAAAATATACATTACCTTAAGTCCCACCCAGGCCTCCCCTCCATGGACTAGGTTCTGGGTGAGGAGAAATAATGCCATAGGACGGATGAGCCAAGTGTATATAGCTAGCCCAATCCTGTGAAGTACAAGCCCGGCTGGGAAGCCAACTTTCAAGCTTCTAGGGGAAATGATTCTCAAAAGGAGGGAAACACTATAAAAACAGGTAATGTATATTCTCGGTTAAGCAATAAAAACTAAAATTAAGCAGGTTCAGGGCCTGCAATTTTAGTCTTTTTATTGCCTATCCGAAAATATACATTACCTAAATTCCCGCCCAAGCCTCCCCTCCATGAGCTTGGTTCTGGAATGTGGAGAAATGATGCCGACAGGACGCTGCGTTGGAGCTTGTATAAGCTGGCCCAAGCCCGCTCATGCGCCGTACCGTACAAGCACGGCAGGAAGACAACTCTCAAACTATAGGGGAATAATGCTCAAAAGGGGGAAAACTGCTATAAAACAGGTAATGGATATTTTCGTCCGGGCCCTGCAATTTTTTAATAGCAAATTAACCCCCCTCCCCACACCCTGCCTCCTTTGTGACACCAGTGTAACACTTGGCATAACCCCACCTGAAAATACGTAACATTGTGTCCCTCCACTAATTGTGTGCTTTTTTGTGTGGCTGAAATCGTTTTTATAAGCTGTGATTTACCTAGGGGCATGGTGACTTGTGATTCTGTGAAAAATATAAATTTCAAGTTGTAACCGTTACTTTAAAAAGAATTTCGAGATAAATCTTACCGAAAAGTAATTTAGGGAGACATAGTGTGTTATGTAACGCTTCGTCATAGGGGGGGGGGGGGCCCATTGATTATAACATAACACATTCGATTTACCCTTCCTCTCCCTTCTTACAAGCGTTACGTAATTTGTGAACGCTCGCAGTGGGCACAAATTGCCAGTAGATTGGCGTGACCTTCCTGTGCTAAAACTTATTTCGTTGTATATTGGTTTGTTCAATTAAAAACGTGGTCCGTTCTATAGATGTGCACAGGTTTGCACGCGAGTTTTCTGAAAGGCTCTTCCCGTAATCTCTTTATCTCTTCCTACTTCTTTTCGTTTTGGTCTAGTTGTTACCGGCTACAGAGAAAAGAACAGGCCTGTTGTTTTTTTTTTTTTTAAGCCTGAGGGAATTTTTGTCATCCATCCAATAAAATTTTCCTTGAATAGGGTCCGAGAGAACTACCTGGAACGTTCGACAAGCATTCGACCATAGACTTGTATACTGTCTACCCCACTACGTGGTTGGACAATAATTTTTTCCCCTTCTGGTTTTTTGTTGTGACTTTGTAGAGGCAGAAAAGAAGTTTTATTAAATTTCAGATGGACGTGAAGTGGTACTTTACAGTATTACAAAACTCGGGGGTTGGGGATGAGATCCGCGAAAAGTTGACTCGTTTAAATTTTGAAATTGTAGGGAATCTTTGAATACCAGCCCCTCGGTCCCCCCCCCCCCAAAAAAAAATAAACTAGATGATACTCAACTGCATCGATTCCGCTGCTTGACAGAGGGTGCGTTTGTTTATAGTAGTTTTCCATATCATTGGCCTAACTTTGATTCATAGATTTTCGTAATGCTTTTTAATTCGACGTGTCAAACGTCGAATTAATGCGATTGTGGCCAAAAAACGGGGGTAGCGACATCTCAAAAACCAGACACATTTGTTCAATTATGATCCGACGAAATTCAAGTATGCGGGTGGGTGACTAGCAGTGCGCCAGTGCACAAGGTATTATGCTCTAGTTAATTTAGTTAGGGCGGTTTTAGTTCGCTAACCTCTAAAAAGTTCTCTGAGCGAAAAACCCTCGTCAAATAGTACACGATCAGTGGCTAACGTCAGCGCTTCCTCAGCGTAAAGGTATGCCCTCAACGCCGATCATACGAAAAATTGCGGCGTGTAACTGCGCATTTCGGCAAGTCAGCTCTTCAACATTGCGGTCGGTTAGAGGCTATCATGTACGTCGAGATGGCTCCTCTCTTATGGTGCGCAGCCAACACAAAGTGAGTCATCACTTACCTTTGCGGTGATCTGGATGGTACACCGATTTCTATGATTGAATCTGGACGGTACAATGAATGCGATGCTCGTATAAGACTTGCTGTTAATTACTGCACCATCCTCACTGCTTTTCGGGTGCGATATATTACAGTATTTAGGAAAACATCGTTCGTACAGTATTTTATTATGCGTATTTGTGGTGTTGTTTCCTATTGAACGAGTGAGCAAAGCGAATGATGTCCTGTTTTCACAGTGGCGGACTGACCAGAGGGAGAGAAGGGCGGGATATTCCTAATCGCCTCGACTTTCAGATTTTTTAAAAGTCCGTAACAGGAAGACTCACGTAAGTTTTATTGGTTCGACATTAGTTTTAACCACAGATTTAAAATTACAAATAATAATAAAGATAATTATAAAACGCTAGTAAAACAAGTACTTTGTATTGAATAGCCTAACAAAAATTGGCCACATGAAATTAATTGTAGTGTTATATTTAATGTGGACTTTGTCACAATTTTCGTGTGAATATTTTAACTTTTGTTAATACACCTAAAAAGTGTAAATAAATTTAAAGTAGGCAACCTCACGTACCCTCAGCGCAATAAGATTTCTCCTACTCCCCCCCCCCCCCTACCAAATTACCTGCTGAATTTATGGAATATGGCGTTTTAAAAAATGTAAAAGTCTGATGAACAAGAACAACGGGTACGGGAAACTGTAAAACAACGAAGCTTTCAGTTTTTTTTGTAAGAAAACCAATATCAGCGTCCGATAAAAACTTATCTGGTCAGTGATTGCATCGTCGCACAAAAGATTCTGGCTCATTTGCCGTATCGTAGTAGCAAACGTTACGAGACATTTTTTTTTTAATATAATGTGCAATATAGTAGATATTCTTCAGTACACCATGCATTTAGATTGTTTAGTAGTGTCCTGTTGGTATGTCTGCCGTTCCAACTTCATACGTCAATTACAGATATTTTTTATTCTACCATACGACACGTCGAATTACTAATGCAGTTAGTGTATCTTGTTTTAAATCTACGGTGGAGGGGGGAGGAGATATTTGTTACCTGCCTGGTGGAATTCGAGCCAGTGTAACTTAACTAACCTATAATAATTTAGGATTAAGTTAGCATCAGTCGCGTACTGAAAGACAGTGTATGACATCATTTTGTGGCAGGCGAATCGAAACACGCTCAGCTTCCACCACCCAGTGATTAGAACTCAAAACTTAATTTGCTAACCATTTTTTTTCAAATAGGCTATTAGTTTTTTAATTGCTGATGAATATATACATTACCTATTATTTAGTTGCAAATCCACCCTATTGGAGCTCCAATCATAGAGTTGAAAGTTGGCTTCTCTGCCGGGCTTGTAGCTCCCTACTGCGCATGCGTGGGCACAGGCCTCTCTATATGAAGCGTCCAAGGCTGATCGAGCTTCATCTTTCTTCCTAGGGCATTACCTCGTGTGGTTGTCTTCATAAGCTGTCCCTCTAGCTTCCACTACAAGCTTGCGAACCATCTTGGCGTCGGTACACCGGTCCTCTTTGTGGGCCGCCGGTTGGGCTTTGGCCCAGTCCCACCCTTGCACTTATTTTTGGTTTTGCCTTTCTATGGTCGCCTACGGACCGGGACAGGGACTCGACGCCTGGCCCGTTACCTTTCGTGGGCCGAATCTGCTGCCTGCCTACCTCCTTGAAGACACGGCTGCTTTCGTCAGCTGTAGGTACATCGGTTTCCGAAGAGGATTATTGGTTGGGCTCTGGCCCAGCCATCTTTGAAGTTCTCAGCCAGCCATCTGGCCCAGCCACAGAAGTCGACGGACTGGGACTCGGTGCCTGGCCCGTTACCTTTTGTGGACCGCATCTGCTGTCCGCCCACCGTCTTGAAGAAACAGCTGTTACGTCTATTTTAGAGACATTGGTACCGGAGGACTACCTTCACTTTGGCTCAAGCCTAGTCCTCTTAGAACCAAAAATGTTTGACTCTACTCATCTTTGAAGCCAGGGGATTGAGACCGGGTCCCTACAACCGGCCTGGAGCTTTTTTATGAACTGCGGCCTGCTATTCGCTTCCACTTTTGATGCTGCAGTATATCGGTCCCAGAAGAGGAGCTTCAATGGAATGTTGGCCCGATTCCTCTTGACAATTTTCGGTTCCACTTGTGCATGGACACCGAGGGGAGGGTCCGGGCCCCAACGCCCACCCGAGGCCTGTGGGTGGACCACAACTACAGTCTGTCTGTCTTCTTGTCGACACTTCTGTTCATGTCCGTTATGATTCCTGCTACAGATATACACCCCCGTGAGTTCAGATGTCCGGGCCAAGGACCGGAGTAAGTGGTGAACCATGATCTGCTATCCGCCTGATTTCTTGGATATGTTGCTACCTTTTACCAGTCGTTTCACAACTACGACGTCCCCCCACGCACCAAACGCCTGGGGATCCGGAACCGGGCATCGTCAGCCAGGCCCGGGCTAGGTCCTCATATGCTATATCCTGCTGTCCGCCAGTATTCTTGCACGCTCCGCCAGTCGACTTCACATGAAGCAGTCTTTCCGCTCAGACATCTGAGCATCGCTCCGATTTTCTGTTTTCTTTACTTGACTTGACAAGACTGTTTTCTTTTCTGTTTTTTTTCTGTTTTCTTTACTTGACAAGACTTGGGGTGCAGGCCAAGTCCCTTAACTCGCGATCCCTTCGCCCACTCAGATTTTGCAGCCGCACCATCCAGTCGGTCTCCTTTTGAGACGACCCCTTTTCGCTTCTTGCCTTGCAACACCTGGACTGCGTTTTGACCCTCTTGCGCGGTCGTATTCGCTTCACTATGTGAACATTCCTTCACCAATCAATAGCTTACAACTATAACAGCCAGTTGATCTCCTTTCAATCGCCTTTTCTGAAGTACGGCTTATTTCCTAGCAAGCCCTGGACTGCGCTACGGGCTTCCTGCTTCGTCACCAGTATGTCTTAGTCATTTTATTTCGGCTAAGTCCAGGCTGTCAGTCCATGGGCGTTGGCCCATCACACCCGCAGGCCCACTGGCCACTGGCCTGCGTTCTAGCTGCCTGGGCCGCTGATCTCGTTCAGTAACCGCTTCATTTTTTTCTTTTCTCCCTGGCCTGTCTTTGCCGGCATTTATTTAAGCCTAAGGAACATGTCCAACCTGCCATTACATTGCACCTACATACGATGAAATGCACTACGGTTGCCAGGGGCCCACGTCGTGCACTAACCACTATAGTCCAAACCTCAAGTCGACACACGATTCTCTCTACGATCACCTTCGTCCAGACAAGCCATCAGCATTAATCTCGTTAACTACTGTTCCTGATCCTTTCCTTAATGTAAGAACGTTGACACGGTTCCCCTGGGTCGCCTTCTGCACTGCTTCATACCAGGACGATTTTCGTCCATCAGGTAGCTAAAGGAGGGGGGGGGGGCAGCCTAGGACAGAGGCGTAGCCTCTCCTTGCCAGGGTTGGCCGATATATATCCATTGATAATATACATCATGATATTTATCACCTAAATCGCCAAGACGAAACGTAACTTTTCGTTTCAATTTCTTCGTCTTGTTAAAATAATCATATCAAAAACCAAAACTGGTAAAAGGGGCCGCCAAGTTCCGAATGGTTCGGCCCTTCAAAGGAGTGATATCAACACACCAAAACATTCGCCAAGTTAATCGCACTGCTTATTAGTTCGAAGGTTAAATGAAAACTAGAACATTGCTACTTTCTAGCCACTCATCAATTGCCCTATGCTTCATGTTGTGTGCGAACCATGGGGGTTGCCTTCGGCTTCCATAAGCACCAATAAAACCCTTCATTCCTTCGCATTCTCCTGTTCTTCTGCCTGCACTGAGAAGCCAGCTCCACATTTTCTTTCAACCATTAATTCATGAGCAACAGAACCTGCCTTGTGTGAACCCTTAACAGCATCATCTCGGAGCACTTTCTTCGCTTAACGGATAACTCTGCATCTTACCCCTGTTCTCCCCTGCAGTCCTTTGCTATTCGAAAAGAACAGACCTGATGCCATTCGACCGTTTTGCTCCTGACAATGACGCTGTCCAACAATCCGCCGTCCGATACTGAAGTACAATTTCTTCCTTTGCATCCATGCTGTTAGTATTAGGTGGTTGCAACCTTCGCCATCTTTCAAGGCCACATGCTTCTTTCTCGACGTCAGTACCATCGTTCGTCATGCATCCCTTCCTTCGCCTCTGATCCAAGGCTCCGGCTCCTCAGACATTGCAGACCTCTTCAACTTCAATTTTTGCCACTTTATGACCCTGCTATTTTCAGTTAGTTCCATGCTTCCATTTTGGACACTACACAGGGTTCTCATTCATATAACAAGGCGTGATCAGAAGGCTTTCGCCTCCCCATTCATTCCCCCGACCGTTCGTCGTCTTCTACCCTTCGCTTTGTGGACTTAGAATGCTTCTACTCAACACGTGTTCTACGGTTCGATGGGTCACATTGTCATTTCCATCACCAATTTGATGTCTTATCCTCACTGAAATCGCCCTATCTACACTTCATCTCAGCTGTCTTGTGTCCTACTCTTTGTTGTTCTACCTTAAAGAAACATGTTCGTCTCTTCCAGATGACAGCATCTCCGCCCGTTTCCGGCATCACACCTTTACGTGCATCACACCCGGACCGTGTCCCTCTCCTCCGCCTGGTCCTTCCTCGCACCCAGATTATGTGTCCTGCACCACTGCTCTCTCCCCTCTGACAGGTGCCTTATCCCGTTCCCCCAAGGGGACTACTGTTTAATGCAGACTATCCCGTTTGTTTTTTACTTGTCATTACTTAAGATCTTGCCTTCAATACAAATAAAAATAAAGAACACGCAGAACGAATACTATGCAGAAGAACAACCTATGGAGACACTCAGAGGTCAGGGTCACTCATATTGGTAGGTGGACCAACCAGGCAACCGCACAGGTTCCTCCGACGACAAGGTTACCTGTCTGCCATAATGAGGTTCCAGCATCCTTGCTTCAGGCTCCCATTCTCCTTCTTGTTTCGATTGTGCGCCACTTCCGATTCCGTCACACTGTTCCTCAGGATGTTGGACCCCGCTCTCCTACCCGTTCCCCTTCCACGACCTCCAAATGGGGGGGGGGGGGGGGTAGGACACTATCACCTCACCCAGACCTTCTATTAAGGAAGGGAAGGGTTCAGGTGCTCCACCTATCCACTCGATCCACTTTCATCCCATTGTCACCAGACCTACATGTCACTAGAAAATCTTGCCTGTAAACCTCATTCTGTTCCTCTAGTCCCAGTTCCACCTCCGTTCCCTGCACGAATTACTTCCAAAAATATATGACTTGCCACTTTTCGACTCATCCGCCGGCGTCGGCTAAACCACTTTCTTTCATTAAAGCTGCTCCATTCCGGGCACCTTCAGCCGTTCCCGTTAAGAACGGATCACCAGGTTCCCTGGCCGTTCCTTCGTTCTGCCGCCACCAGGGCCCACTGTCGCTGATTCGTTTTGGCGCGAACTTGATGTTCCCAACCCTGCCGTTCTTTATGTCGGTCGGACCGTCGCTTCTCTTCCGTGTCAGATAGTGCAAACGATGTCCTTAGACTCTTCCTCGTCAGAAGACCCTATGCCTCCCAAACAGACCCCCAATGTTCTGGATCCTTCACCCTGCGGGCAAGGTTTTGCACCCTACTGGCAAGGTTTTGCATTTTGACCCGCATCCTTGCTGCCAACACCACCACCAGTGCAACGGCGTTGACCTTCTTTGCAGCATCTGTGTAACCATTTCACCAGGCAAGTGGAAACAAGTCAGGAGCAGACAACGGATTATCGTCTTCCCGCAAATAGACAAAAACGATAACTAGAAGCTGAACGAAACGCTTCTTCCGTTCCCTCGTCCGAGATGCCGCTTGTATCCTCCCCTGGTGTGTCAACAACCCAAACCGTTGCTTCGACCAAACCCTTTTCCAGTTCCTCATCGCAAACCGAATCGAACTCCACTCTAGCTGTTCCCGGGACTTCAGGTTTCCGTCCCGTGCGGGGCACAGTGTTGTGTAGTTCCCCATTCTGTCAAGCGCCTGGTCCGCGAATCAAGAACGTTCGATTCCCGATGGCACCACTGCTTTTACGGCCTCTTGTTTCCAACATTGCACCTGCAACGCCTCACGCCGTGCTCAACGCCTCTACACCTTGGATTCTGCCAAGTCCGGACCAACCAACACCCCACAGTGTTTCACCGCTTTTTTCCCTACCTGGCTGCGCTGATCCGGAGACTACTACTCCTTGCTCCAAAGCGACTCCCTTTCCGTCAGCATTCACGCTTCGGGCAGCCTTAACTCGTGGACTTCAGTTGTCCGTCAGGGACATAGAACACGTCAACCATAACATTAAATTTGTTCTGTCCATGGCTGAACGATTCGCCACTGAGTTGTCACTGCTGTGCACCGAAAACTCCGCCTTGTCTGCCTTCCCTTCAGGACGTGAACCTACATCTACAAGCCGCCAATACCTCCCTTGCAGACAACCTTGAAACTCTCAGGGCCCGTCATAGATCTCTCTGTATGAATTACATGCTGTTAAACCACAAATTACCTTGGATCTCGCCAGTGCCGTCTTCTCCTCCATGGAGGGCCTTTTATTGTGCCCGTTCGCATACACGTCGTTTGCACTGCAGTCCGAATTCGCTCTCCTCGCAAGGTTCCATTCCCAACTGTCTTGTCATCTCCCGACTCTGTTCGTCAATACTACCACGACGCGCTTTCCCCGCGACTCGTCACCTTACAAGGATCCTTCCGCGACTGCGTCCCTTTCGTTCATCCCGCTGGCTCCGCCCACCGACCCATCAGCACCCTGTCCACTACTTACAGCATGGTCACAAGCCGCTGCCTACCCAGACTGCCCACAGTTATCTTCATACACTGTGTTGCAGTTTAACGATGCCTCTACCTTTCTGCTGGTTTTTTCTGGAATATTCCGTTACTCAAACTGTTCCACTCAAGATCTCCCCTGCTCGTCCTGCTACGGATAAGCGAAAGGCGTTGCTCTGGGGTTTTCGGATGCTGCCCTAAAAAACTTACCTTTCGCCCTCCAGTTCCCTTCCCACCATGAACTTACTGTAGCGGCGCTTACAGGGTCTTGAGCTGCCTACTGTCTATAGCACCGACATCTGGTGAACTTGCGGTTAATTTAGAATTGTTCATAAGTGGCGGTTTTTACTTTAAGATACGCTGCTCTGTGTGGAGGGGAAATTGAATACTGTCTTTTGGTTGGAAGGGAATTGTAGGAGCTTGAAGAGCAAAGGGTATTGCCGACTCTTGGGTTTTTAGAGGCCTGGCTTGGATAGTGCATTGAGTTTGGAACTCATAACAACATGAAATAGGCCTATATAATTTTTTATGAAACTACGATGTTATGCATTGCAACTATTGAAGGAAGAGGGGGGGGGGGGATAAAGTTTGTTGCTCAAAATCAAACTGTTTTAATAGAAGGAAAAGGCTTTTACTGTACATTTGAATGAGGTTACTATGGGCGGAGCCCTGAAATAAAATACAAGATAAACACTGAATGTCCGGAAAAAAATAAAAAATAGTTGTGTTTGCCATTTTTGAACAAGGTAGAGTCCATGAAAATAATGTACGTTAAATATTGCTTTTATAAAAGCCTTTGCAAAAGATTAATATAAACCAGCTTAGGTTTGAATGCTATAACGCATTAAATTAGTGTATTACCGCAAATAATAAGAGTGCAGTCGAAGTTTTCATGGTTGCTAAAATCGTCACCTTAGTAATATAAAAACGTCGAATACGGGTCCTCATACATGTATGTGCTTGAGTGCCGATTGGCAGCCCCTCCTACAACAACACTAAGCTAGTCGGCTTTATGCCAGGAAATAAATCAAAAAACAAATAAATATTTACAAGTTTTGGTGGAAAACGGTGACGTGAATTGCGTGCAGCGGCGCTCAGTTTGAGCACTTTTTTTAAATGGCTGTAGAGAACAAAGTATGGTGAATTTTGGAGTTCTGTTTTCACAGGATGACAGATAAAGTTCAGGGCTATTAAATGCTGGAAACCAGTGTCGTTTCAGTCCATTTTCCTTGGAGGTACACAATTTTAAAGTTGGAGTTGTGGAAATAGGCCTAACGCTCGTGAGCGCTAAGAAAAAAGAGTCCCCGAGTTTTTGATTTTTGGTGCCGGTTCTCCTAACCAATCTTCAGGATTTTAGGCCTCATGCCTTTACATGCCCCCACACGGAAGATTTCATTTGGGGCTCCTGTTGAACGCCAAATGAAAGCCTTCAACAAAAGGTTAGTGCACATAGGTATGTCACAACACAAGCTGTCAAGCCATGTAACTAAAATTTGCAAAGAAATACCCTCGGTTCATGGAATCTTCAAACAACATAGAAAGTTCCAACTTCTATGGAGTTTGGCGGTTTCCATTTACTTTCAAAATGTGAGAAAAATGTTTTGAGCTACTTGTTCCTAGCTCCGGATCAGTTACAAGTTATAAAAATACACTAATTTTACGTTAAATAAAATTGCTAAGTTTAGATCTCATTTTGTGATTTTGTCGCAAAATTAAATTAACGCAAAATTGACAAAGTAAAATAAACACTAGTTTTACAGAAATAAACGTTATTGGTGGTCCACGCTGCCTGTGCAGGAATATCGTGCACACCGTTTGAATATTTAAGCAAAATAAAAGGTACAGGTTATGTTTTTGTAACTGTTAACTATAAGTGATATAATGCAACATTTAATGCTCTAACTCGCCCGCCGTGCACAGAATGCTATTTTGGTTATCCAGGAAAGCATAGGAAAAAACCTCGAGGCGCACTCCTCAGGACCTAGCTTATGGTAAGGATAGGAATAGAGGATACTATAAGCGCATGCGCATAAGCTCTATTTAAAGTTAACAAATACCACTGGACTGATTTAAGGTATATCAGACTTGTTTACATATGAAAATTAAACACAGAGGGGTTTTGAGGTAGACCCCATAACTTACACATAAATTCAACGATGGGAGATTTTATGGCTTATACCACACAACCGTTTAAACAGGGCTATCCTTTATCTCCCAGTGGTAGATAGACAAATTTTTTAAAGAAAAATTGTTCGTGAAAACTTAAAGAGGAGATAGCCAGGGACCACTAAACTCCCGTAGAACATTTAAACGTGTCGCATAATCTCTGTAAATATCCTTCCACAAAGGAAGGCGTTGATAGTGACAGGGAGAATAACATTGGCACTTAAAATTTAGGTGTAAAGATCCGAAATGGGAAAGCTGACAGTTTCTTTCAGTGAGGTTGCTTTGACAACATACCTCTTAACAATTAAAGAAAATTTACACAAAAAGGCACAAAGCAATTTTTTGCTCCACCACTGGTTTAGCTTTTAAGAATAAAAACTCAACTACTGTTTAAGTTAAACAAAATACCTACTCATGGTATCAGCATTTGTATGTGACTTTCCAGGTTTGTACTTGACCTCATACTCATAGTCTTGAAGAGTAAGACTGCAACGCAACAATCGGGGATTTTTGCCGACATTTGTTTCAGCCAGTAAGGGGGGTTGTGGTCTGATTCGATAAGAGTTTCGCAACGGCCCATACCAAACAAGCACATTTCTTCTCTGTAGTTCCAAAATTTTATTCCCGTGCTGTCAATTTGCGTGAAGCGTAAAGACAGGGATAAAGTGTTCATCACCATCGAACACTTGGGACAAAACGACGCCCATACCACGTTCAGAACAGTCACACTGTAAAATAAAAGTTTGACTGAAGTCGGGAGCTCTCAGGACTGGAAACGTCACTAGAGCTTGTTTCAAAGAGTCAAACGCTGTTTGTTTGGACTCATCCCACAAGATGGGATCTGGTGCTTCCTTTTTCAAGGAGTTTGTAAGACACGCACAGGTTTCAGAGTAGTGATTTATGTACCTTTGATAGTACCTTACCAAACCGAGAAAAGAACGGACATCCTTCTTAGTTTGTGGACTAGTGAATTTTTGCACCGCCAAAACTTTGACTTCAGAAGGAGTTCGAGATCCTCCACCAACTTCATGATCTAAAAAGGTGGCTTTGCTGCAAGCAACCTGCGACTTACGGGTGTTAACCGTGAGCCCGGCTTTCCTTTTAGCAGAAAGAAAATTAGACACATTATCGAGATGTTGTTGCCACGTTTCGGCACCAACAGCGGTGTCATCTTGGAAAGGAGGAACATACTCTTCCATACCTCTAGTGACACCATCCATAAGCTTCTGGAAGCAGAATGGGGCATTCTTCATCCCCGTGTTCATCATGAGGGGAGCAAACTTCCCAATGGGAGTTGTAATTGTGGCGGCTAAAGAAGCCTGCGGCGTTAAACGCACTTGCTAAAATCCTCTGTTAAGGTCGAAAATGGAGATAAACTTCCATTTTGCAGCTCGTTCAATGCATTCCTCTATGTTCGGAATGGGGTAATCTTTCGTGACAGTATTATTGTTCAACTCACGGTAGTCAGCTACCGGACGTGGGCTGGCATCTTCCTTCTGAACAATAATCATGGGGGACACGTGTTGTGAGTCTGTTTCAACAATTAAACCAGGTCAAGCATCCGCCTAATCTCAGTAACAATTAAGTCACGCTCATACTTCGCATAGCGATAGTATTTGCAGGGTTTCACGTGTGGATCAATTAATTCGACATCGTGTGTGACCAGGTCGGTACGACCCGGCAGAGTGGAGAAAACACCATCCAAAACGTCGAGCAAGTCGCTCTTCTGCTGTTCAGTTAACGAGCCCATTTTCTTAAAAAGGGCCATAGCCTTTTAGCAGAAAAGTGGCCATCTCCAGGCTGACCTGTCCAAACATGGTCAAGGTGAGCAGATTCACGCTCTTCAGAAAAAGCATGATTGGAAGCTCTTTCCCTAGGTAAATAGGGCTTGAGGAGGTTGACATGGTAGACTCTCTCCTTCTGAGCACTAAACGATCATTTCATTAGATAGTTTGTGTCAGACAATCTTTTCAACACCAAACATGGGCCATCCCAATAAATGTCTAACTCATTGGTTCTGGAAGGTTTTAGCACTAACACTTTATCTACCTCTTTGAACTTACGTTCAGTGGCCTTTCTGTCATATAATGACTTGTTCTTAAGTTGGGACTTCGTGATATTCTCTTGAGAAATTTCACGGGAATACTTAAATCGCTGAAGTAAATCCAGGATGTATTATAGGGCACTTGGGTGAACGTCTGACTCTTACCCATTGGCTTTTAACGAACTCCAGTGGGCCTTTGATGTTACGGCCGTAAACAAGCTCAGCAGGTGTGAAGCCAGTGCTCTCATGAGGAGCGGTTCGAAGAGCAAACATTGCTCCGGGTAAACACCTCTCCCAGTCTTCAGGATGCTCGTGGCATACTGCACGCAACACTGCCTTTAGTGTGCGGTGGAAGCGTTCGACGCTGTTTGATTGGGGGTGATTGACGCTGGAATTTATACATTTTATTCCACACTTTTCTAAAAACAAAGTTGTGAGTTCAGAGATGAACGGTGAGCCCAGGTCGGACTGGAGCTCTCCTGGAAATCCTAGTCGAGAAAATACTTGTAGTGCATCAACAACACTTTGACTGTTAGCCTCTTTAAGGGGAACAGATTCAGGGAACTTTATTGCAGGGTCAAGTAGGGAAAGTATATACTTGAAACCAGCCTTGCATGTTGGCCTAATGGACCAACAATGTCAATAACATACCTATTGAAAGGCTCTCCATCCATGGGTACAAGTACCATGGGAGCAACAAATTTTTGCCCTGTTTTGCCATTTTTCTGGCACATAAGACATGACTGTACAAAATGTTCAATATCGGTGAAACAATCTGGCCAGTAGAAATTTGTGAATACACGGTCTTTAGTTTTTGACCGGCCCAAATTGTCTGCCCATGCATTGGCATGCGCTGTATCCAAAACAAAATTCCTACACTCTTTAGGAAGCACTAGCTGTTTCTCTATTAACGGCTTGCCTAAATGACGAAAGGGCTTTCTGAAAAGCAATCCTTTCTCAACGAAAAAACGTTTGTTTTCTTCCTGCTGTTTCAATGGAATCTCAGCAGTTTACCAACATTGGGTTAAAGTTGGACACTCAAGTTGCATCTTAGCAAAAGCAGGTTTATCAATGTTCAGAAGTTTTGAAAACTGTTCTGTTTGGGGTCCTAGAATCACTTCATCTAAACGATCTACTCTAGGATGACAAAACCCTCGGGTGCTACTCGTGGAGGAACCTCGCGCTGTTCAGCCTCGCTATCTGAACTGTCATCATCATTAGATGTTAACTCACGATAATTAGGTCGAAAAATCGGGAGCTGTTGCTCGTCATGTGTTTGGGAACGAGTCACTGCGTTTGCAAAAGGAGGTAAAGTTTTTAGTCCCCTTTCTTCCAGAATAGTCTGGGAAGGAATGCCTAGAAGCATCTGGAAATGCTGACCAATATGATCAGTGACCAACCCAAAAGCTCTGTAGTTAAGGGCCCGTAGGGCGTTAACACATCGATTTTTGCGATGGTGTGTGCTGTAGTCTGCTCTGTGAGCGCGTTACTGCAGTGGGTGGACTCACCCGTGAACTGGTGTGGTTTTACCAAGTCCTTAGAGATAACGTCGTGTGTGGACCGAGTGTCCCTAAGCACTAAACACTTAGCACCATTAACGCTCCACTCGTGGATGTGCTTTGACAAGACAAGTTCAGGAGGTTGGCTAATAATAAAATTACTACTAGCTGATGAAGCTCCAGAATCATTAGATTCTTGGGCTTTACGTGCAAGACAATTGCGACTAACGTGGCCCGGTTTTAAACAGAAAAAGCACGTGCCGTCGTTGGCTCTTGGCCTACGTGGTTGGTCGAATGCTCTATTAGCATTGTTGCTGGCAGAATCCTCACCAGTGGAGTCACTCTGGATATCTGCAGCACCAGCCGGTTTAGCTGCAGGTTGACGGTTTCTATTACCGTTTCGGGAATTGGACGAAGCCTTAGCGCCTTGGCTGGCTGGCTGTGCGCCAGTTTGCACTTTGCCAGTTTTAACAGCAACATCAATGGAGATTTGCTTGTTGCGTGTGGTATAATCGTCACACAGTTTGGCTGCTTGCTGTAGCGTCCCAGATTTAATCTGGTCCGGCAACCATTTTCTTAAACCAACTGGGCATGACTTGTAAAATTGCTCTAACAAATTAAATTAGACAATTTATCGAAATTGCCTTTTGCACCGGCAAGAGACAACCATCAGGAAAATAAAGTCTCGAGCTCAAAAGCGTGCTTGTGATACAATTGGTCTTGTTCTTTTTCAAGACTACGAAATGCAGATTGGACGAACTCCTTGGTTTGTACGAACTTTTCAAGTAATTATTATTTGACTGGATCTTAATCATGCATATTAGCTGCGCTCATTTGATCGCATACCTTTATTAAAATTTTGCCTAACAGGGGTTGTAACCCGACGACCCATTCACTCTTTGGAATACTTTGAGTTTCCATTGTACGTTCAAAGATTTTTAAATAGGAATTGATTTCCGATTTCGGACCCCAATTATTTAACAACCTAACGGCGTTGGAAATTTTTCCGGGCCTTGGACCGGAACTTACATTTGGCAAAACCTGGACTGGATTGGTACCATCATTACCGTTTACACTTCTTAATCTGGCTAACTCTATTTGTTTGTTAGAAAGTTCTAGCTCGTGTTCGAGTTTCTTAATCGCAAGCGCCGTAGCAGCATCGCTAGTCTGGGCGGTTGTGTCACGGATCATTAATTCATGGGCACGAATTTTATCGGCCTCTATGGCGGCATAGGCTCGAGCTTTCTCAGCCTCTTCTAATTTTAAAGCTTCAAGTTTCAACTGTTCGGCTTTAAGAAATAGTTCGTTCTCCTTGAGAGCGAGCTCTTTTTTGGCCTAAATGGCAGCATCACGTTTCTCAATGGCACTGAGTAATTCGTTAGTTAGCTCGTCCAACGTGAGTTTTTGATCGTTAAACGCTATTTTTATAACATCAACGGACTCATGTCTAGTGTCGCAAACAGATAGACCCAAATTCAAACAAGCTTTCTTTAAGTCTTTGTAATGAATGTGATCGAGAATCGCTTCTAATTCTTCCATTGTGAAGGCTTAGATTAATTCAATTTTTAAAGAAAAAAAAAACGTTCTAGTTTTAAATCTTTACAGTTAAAATTGCAGCCGCAAAATAACTCAAAAAAGTTAAAAAGAGCGAGTACAATAACCCAATCCAGTCAGGGACATAAAAATACACTCTATTACCTAAGCACTCTGGTGGATAATTAAATACATAAAATGCATGAAACAAAACACTCAGCTTGGCAACCGGAGCATAGCCATATGCACTAACCTGAATTTCCTGACAATCGTTGTGCGGTCAGTCTATCCAATCACCCATCGGAGATTGAATCCAAATTTTGTCGTGGTCGCACTTCTGGTTGAAATTCGAGCAGTCACTTGTGAATAGTCCGGTGGATTTTCACGCTAGGAGCGCCGTGTTCTTTTGGGGCCGACTTCTCCAGGGGTTGAAGGAAACTTCTGCCTTCCGAAGGCGTGCCTGCTGCTTCACGGCTTGTGAAGGGAGGGTTGCCGCTTCCCCGCTCCAGCTGGATACGGGGTTGCTGATGCTCCTTGTTCTTACTTTAAAGTTGACATCTACTTCTTTAGCTTTTTTGACGTTGCTTCTGACACAAGTGGGGGTTGTAGTTTGAGTTGTACTGCGACATCTTCTTCTTGAGATGAACTGGCATGGTAGTATGGCAGGGGGGAAGGAGTGTAGTGGCACAGCACCTTTAAATCCCACTGCTGCCACCAGCTTTGTAGCGGCGCTTACAGGGTCTTGAGGTGCCGACTGTCTATAGCACCGACGTATGGTGAAGTTGCGGTTAATTTAGAATTGTTCATAAGTGGCGGTTTTTACTTTCACGGAAAACAGCATAGCGTGTCTACTGCACGGTTAGGAGAAGAGCGTCTGCGTCCTAACTAAACTTGTATGACCTATCTAATCACGGTTCGCTGCCACCACAATGGGTAGTTAATTTTATTGCCTACTTCAGAGTTAGAATAAAAATTGTTTTGTAGTTATTTAACCCTTGCAAATTAAATCGGACTCGAAAGTCAAACTGTTGTTTAAAACAACTTTTAAAGAAAGCGCTCTTGATTTACAATAAATAGGCAAAAGAACTGAATTAAGTTCACTTACAATTTGGACTAGAAAAGTCGGTTTGAGTTATCACAACTCGGAGTTACATAATGACCCTTGCACTAGTAAAACAGTGTTTGAAAGAAATTGGCAACCCTTGCACTAAAGTCAATCAATCGATCACACTGATTCAAGATTAGTATTATATGGAAACAACCATTTGAGTGCTCTGCCTCAACGATAATACACGCGAGATCTTGGTGATCTTTAGATTATTTAATGAACACTGAGTTCATGTAAACAAGAAAAAAGCCGGTTTTTAGGAAGGGGACCTTAAACCCTTAAATTATGGGAGTCCTCGACCAAAAATGCCAATGGCGTTTGACTACCCATAAGTTCAAGTGCTAGAGATTAAGTTTAAATTTAAGACTATTAATTTAGAAATGAGTTCCAAAATAAAAATTCAAGTTTAAACTAGTTGCTATCTAAGAACTACTACCTTGCCCGGCATGGCAACACGCGGACTGGACATCTCTGCTCCGACCGCCGTAGTAACCTCTAGCATTTGAGATCTTGAGCTATGCTATCGATTTCCCACTGGAGCTGAGTTTCATACCTGCTGCCTGGCTGCAGGAGGAGGGAAACCGCGGACCTGTAGGAGAGCGACGGGGGGGGGGGGGGATGGAGTGGGGTAGAGGACCTCTGGAGAGGGATGGACTGGTGGTCGGCCAGCCAAGCTGTCACTCAACCCTGAGGGAGTGAAAGTGCGGCCGGACGAGGGAGATGCTGCTCTGAATAGAGGGGAAATTGAATACTGTCTTTTGGTTGGAAGGGAATTGTAGGAGCTTGAAGAGCAAAGGGAATTGCCGACTCGTGGGTTTTTAGACGCTTTGGCTTGGAATAGTGCATTGAGTTTGGAACTCATAACAACATGAAATAGGCCTACATAATTTTTTATGAAACTACGATGTTATGCATCGCAACTATTGAAGGAAGGGGGGGGGGGATGGAGTTTGTTGCTCAAAATCAAATAAACTGTTTTAATAGAAGGAAAAGGCTTTTACTG
This sequence comes from Lithobius niger, assembly GCA_023313725.1. Classification (NCBI taxonomy): domain Eukaryota; kingdom Metazoa; phylum Arthropoda; class Chilopoda; order Lithobiomorpha; family Lithobiidae; genus Lithobius; species Lithobius niger. Next base: position 4,555 of record JAHWFP010266857.1, on the reverse strand, counting down.
TGCATTCGGATGAGGTTACTATGGTCAGAGCCCTGAAATAAAATACAAGATAAACACTGAATGTCTGGAAAAAAATAAAAAATAGTTGTGTTTGCCATTTTTGAACAAGGTAGAGTCCATGAAAATAATTTACGTTAAATATTGCTTTTATAAAAGTCTATGCAAAAGATAAATATAAACCAGCTTAGGTTTAAATGCTAGAACGCATTAAATTAGTGTATTACCGCAGCCGCAAATAATAACCAGAGTGCAGTCGAAGTTTTCATGGTTGCTAAAATCGTCACCTTAGTAATATAAAAACGTCGAATACGGGTCCTCATACATGTATGTGGTTGAGTGCCGATTGGCAGCCCCTCCTACAACAACTCTAAACTAGTCGTCTTTATGCCAGGACCATTCCTCTGCTAGGCTTGGGCTTATCCGGTCTACCAGAATCGAGACTTATCCGACCTGCTCCACTTGTTCACCCCGAAGGCGTTCCGCACCCATGGCTCCTGTATTTCACTTCCTACCCCTGTCCCGGATCATCTCGCTGGAACTCCACGTAGCTTCCCTACCCAAGATAGGTTGGTTTTCAGTGATGTGAATCTCTAACCTTGCCCCGAGGTATTGACCCCTTAGCTGCTTCTCCCGGCACTATGCCGTTCCTGTTGCTTGCCCCATGGGACCGTGGTTCCCGGTGTCTTGATGGAGGAACTATCGGTTGTCTTTGCCAGGACACTTTCCGTGGGGGTGCCGGCTCATAACGCGGGTATTCCGAACCTAGCCCGCCACCGTATGTGACGAAGTCTGCTATGTTAAATAAAGTAATGGATATTTTCGTGGCAATAAAAATGCTAAAATACCAGGGTCTGCACCTGGTTGATTTTAGTTTGCCTGTACGAAAATATATTTTACCTTTACTCGCCCTGCCTCCCCTCGGATGGACTAGATTCATGGGGGCTGGGGGAAGGGGGTTAGGAAGAAAGATGAATGTGGTCTGCTGCGTTCCGCTTATATATGCGAACCTAGTTCCGGACATGCGCAATAGTTACGAGCCCGGCAGGGAAGACAACTTTCAAGCTAGGAATAAGAGCTCCAAAAGGAGCTGACTGCTATGTTAAATAAGGTAGTATATTTTCGTATAGGCAAACAAAAACTAATATCAACCAGGTGCAGGCCCTGGTATTTTAGTCTTTATTCCATTAATGCGATAATCAAATGTTATTATTTCGTTGAGTTACGTTGAAAAAATTGTTAGATATAAGGAAGATTCAATGATTTATTTTAACGGCTTTTTAGCAACACGACTTTTCAGCAACACAGCGTATGCTTTGTTGGAACTTGGAATTACACTTCGTTATGGGATAGCTCACTACACTTATAAACGCTCAAGCAACGTATTGAAAACTCCCTAATGGATACTCTAGTTTCTCAATTTTGCCACGAGACCACCAACTGCGGACGCAAGCGTAAGTCACGTTTGAGCCAGGTGACCAGCGCTTGTCTCTTGTACATCACCAGCAAACTTTCAGATTAAGTCTCAGATTTGTCCGGAAGTAGTAGTGCTGACACTAGTTTGTTTGTGGTCGCGTTCTACAGATGGCTCAGCACGTTTTCTTCGCGAGTACTCTCAATGGAAAGTTGAGTAGATTTCGGAGCGAGTGAAAAGGGCTTGGTCAGAACTCCTTTAACTAACTATTCAGGATTGCAAATTTACAATGGTGAGTGTTAGATCATTAAAATCGAAAAATCGTAATTTTGTGGATTATAATTGACCAATTTACGGCAAATTCGAGATCAGGTATTCTTTTGGGGCTATCTAGCAGTGTGGAAAATTTCACAGCAATCCGCCTTTTGGTTTGGGTTCCACCTAGACTACAAAACTGCAACAAACCAACATTTTGCAATTCAGTGTACGTTATAGGCTACGCTACGCTCGCTTCGCTCCACCAATAAAAGTGTATTTATCCATTAAAGAAGGGGAAATGTCGGGGCAAAATGACATTCGTCGTATCCCAGTTTAAGTTTACCACTACAATAGGTAGATTACAATGTTCGGTTGAACAACATACAACTAGTTGTTTGTGGATGTAACGCAACCTGTTGTGTATTTTCCACATGTTTTATAATTGATGTCTACATCTTTTCTATATTGTATTTTAATTAGATTGTTGACACACATAAGCCCTAATTCGCTTCTTGTCGCTTGTAAGGATTATTAATAAAACACACACACACACTGATGAATAAAATAACATTAGTTGCCTTTTTGTTAAAGACTTAGTGTGGCAGCACGTTTCCTTTCTTGCGCTCTCATTTTCGTGTATCTTACGAAAAATCAGTCAAACGGTCGGGGAACGAAAACCAGCAGTGGTGGGCATTATGAAATTCGGTGTGCCAACGCGTCTCGTCTCACCGCGCATTTCAAGCCTATCCCCAGGTTCATGTGCGTGTGTCAAGGCTAGCTGTTCCATCGTACGTCACGAAAATGACTGTGCCATGCAGGTAATGTAATCACTGTTAAAAAAAATCGTAGGGAAAAAGATCCTGAGAGAAATATCTACGTAAAATAATCTAGGGGAAAAATAAACGCAAAGAGATCCATGGGAAAGATTAACTTTATTTCGTAGGTCAGGGGCCCGAAAGCATTACATGTATATACAAATAGATTTAAACAGTAATTAATTTTTTTTGTTAAATCAATCCAGTTAAAAATTTTCCAATCTCAACAACACATGACTAACACAATTGCGTACTCAATTTCTACATATTTAGTTTAAATTTAAATATGCAAGTAACGGTGCCTAGTTCACATAATCGGCTAATTTTTAAAGCACCATGCTCCACGTAACAACCAAGTGTAGGCCTAACCTTTACGAATGATATTGATATTAAAATTACATGTGCCTTGTTTGCATGTAAGTTATATGTATATGAATTTTGTTACACAGCCTGAACGGTGATGTAATGCGATTGTAAATAAAGTATAAAGTAAAGAATGGACATTGAACATTGTGAACAACATAAATGAGTATTGGGCGTGGGCAATTTTTAATTTTTTCAGTTCTGAGCCAGTTCAGTTTCGTGGAAGCAATACTGCGGTAGTAGCGGGTTTTGTTGTGAAAGTGGACAATACCTGTAAAAACTAATCTAGGAAAACAGCCAAAGAAAAAAAAAGCCCCGAAAAAAATAGGTAATGGGGAAAAAAGGCCCCGGAATAAATAGCGGCGAAACGAAAAAGCCGTTGGTAAAAAAATTGCGAAAAAACATCAGGAAGTTTACCAAAATATACCTAAATATAGTTGCGTGTGCGCAGTTTTGTTACTCAAAGGTAATTCGTGTATTACGTCTGCTTAATTCGCTGCTACCAGAACTTATTTCATCTTGTTTTTTATATACCTCATTCATTTTATTGATGGTTTTGGAGGGGGGAGGGGGAGGGATGACGGGGAAAGAAACACAATCTGGAAAAAATATTAAAATTTGTGCAGAGGAATATCGAAATAGCTTTGAAAAAAATCCAGATTAAATGAATTTTTGGGGAAAAACAAAGGGTCGACCAAATTGAATTCCATCCGTCCCAAGTTACAGAATTTATAGAAAATTTGCGATTTTAGCGCCCCCCCCCCCAAAAAAAGGAAAAATTTCACTCTTAGAGGAAGCTCTTGATTTCACGAATTTTGCTGTAATGATCCAAAGTCACCCAACCAAACTGAGGGCCATATTTTCACCCACCACTTCCCCAGTTGTGGAATTTGGGGAAACTTATTGCGTCTGTCTCTCGCTGACTTTGAGTTTTCCTTTTAATATTCCGAAGGGGTAAAGTTAACGCTGATCGAGCAGCATTCAGCTAATGAATGATGAATACGCACACAGTAGTGTTTTTTTTTTTTATATTTTATACTTTTTATATTTTATATTTTATTTTTCGAGCTTTTTTCCATTGGCTTTTTTTCCATCAGGTTATTTTCCTTCAGCTTATTTTCCTTCAGCTTATTTTTCCGGGGCTTTTTGATTAAAAAAAAAATTGATAAATATCAAACTTGATCTATTATATTCGAAATATATCATAAATATCTGACATTTTTAAATTTATATAAATACCATAATATTTGCCAACTCTGCTTAATAGTAACGATGCACTCCTCCCCAATCTCTTTAGTAATTATAGCATTAAAATGCCAACAGCACTGATCAACACACGTGGATTCTCATCCACTCCCCGTCCCCCCTCGGGAATCAGTTAACTTTAACTTTAATTTATTTAGTTGACACGCTTAAAATATGAGCATAATTAAACAAAAGATTCATTGCAGAGAAACAATAACGCAGCAAACAAAACAAAATCAGGGAAAAATGTATGGTAAAAGAAATCGGATGAAAACCAGAAACAATTCAGAAACATAAAAAAGAATTGCTTTAGCTTGCGCAGTCCGTACACGTGTGGAAAAAAAACTGTCTCTTGTGCATTTGCTGCTGTGATGACGCTCAGAGCAAATTGTTGGTCTAGGCCAGTGGTTTTCAACCTATGGGTCGGGACCCCAAATGGGGTCGCGGGCGTCTTCTCGGGGGT
>JAHWFP010266856.1:81111-111836 GCA_023313725.1 Lithobius niger | reverse complement strand
CCATAATGCGAGTGTTGACAAGGTATTAAAGTTATTCTAACCCAATGCAATACAACAAGTATAATTTTTTTAATTACTCTCTAGAAAATCCATGCCTACTGGTTCGTTGGCTTCTTCTGTCTTCCACTGCTCACTGCCGACCATGTTACGGGTGTGGTCGTTCAAGCAAAGTGTGCGTTCATCACATTTATTGTAACTCGACGTACACGATAGGTGTAAGGAACGTCTGGCTCTTTATAGAACATTTCTAACCCAACGTGTCTTTTCGTTAAAAACGAGACACGTTTCCTTTACAACTTTGTCGGGGCGGAGTGCTACTTATTTAATTTGCCTACACGAAATCATATACAGAGAGTCTTAATAGCATTTTGTTGGGGGAAACATTGCATTATCTTTGGACCTTGAATGTTAGGGGGGGGGGGAATCATGATTTATTTCAGGGTTTCGAAGGGGGGGGTTATCGAACATTTGGTAGTCATAACTTCATTTCTTCCTGCACCCCCCGGCCATCAATAATCACCTGTCCCTTATACAGGAGGCAGGGGACGATCCACTACTCGTATAGATGAACTTGTATCAGGCAAACAAGTTAGGGCACCCTCCCTAACGTGCGTCCAGAGCAGTGCTTCGACTCAGTGGCGTGCACAGAGGGGATGGGGGGCATTGCACTTGCCCTTTTTGGGAAAATGCCCTTTTTTGCCCTTTTTGAAGAAAAAACATGCCGTATTTTGCTTTTCTGCACTGAAAAATGTTGGTCGTAGCGAGAAGAAAAGATTTAGTGCCCTAAGAAGGGCAAAAAGAAAGCCAGGAAGTCCAAGAAAGGGGCCAAAATGGTAAAAAAAAGTGTGTGACTGAGAGTTGCCCCTTCCTTCTCGGTTGTCTGTGCACGCTACTGCTTCAACTCCTCTTTCTCATGATTTCTTGGCGATGTCCGATTTAATCGTTTGTTCAAAACCGTTCCAATTCATCCTCAAAGCAATGAAGGGTTTTCTGCTTCACCCCCTCTAACAAACTGTGGATTTATTGAGATGTACACTGAAGTGGAAATTTTTGAGAAGGTAACGTATTGTCTGAACGAAGCCACTCTGGTAAGCCTAAAGTATAGCTAAGGTTTAAAGTAGAGAAATATGATCGAGAACAGGTTAGGTTCGTTTTGGCTAGCTTATTGTACGTTAGGTAATTGCAATCAATGTACAATTTCTGCTATAAGTGATATATTCACTTCCCTGCATTTTAATGAAAAGCAAATTTCATTACTATAAATTTAATACTGTCCATCGTAAAATTGAATATCAGCAAAATGCTTTGAGAACTGAAAGGGGGGGGGGGATTGAGGCTTAACTGAAAGGGAAAAAAGAATGAAGCACATCACCAGTTATTCCCCCTTAGGATGAATCGAAAAGAATCCTCTGGGGGTTCATCCTCAGGGAAATAACTGGTGGTGTGTTTTATCATTCCCTCCCTCTAGTTCTCAAAGCATTTTCCTGATATTAAGTTTTACGTCATTTTAAAGAAAAAAAATTTCATTACTGTGAAATTAATACCTTTCACCAGTGATTCCCCTGAGCATGAATTCCCAGGGGATTCATTTCGATTCATCCTCAGGGGAATAACTGGTAATGGTGAAACGAGCGAAATAGCAGAATCGTCTGCTTGTTTGGGGCTCCATTCTACTGAATGGCTGACACCCGGGCCTAGTACAATTTTTACCAATTGATATTAATTGATATTGGAATCACTGGTGGTTTTTAAATCCTTTCCCCCCTCTAGTTCTCAAAGCATTTGCTGATATTCAGTTTTACGATGGACAGTATTAATTTTACAGTAATGAAATTTACTTTTCACTAAAATGAAGTGAAGATATCATTTACAGCAGAAATTGTGCATTAATTACAATTTTTATCAAAGAATATACCGCAACGGCCATTTTCTACGGCCCTTTTCTAACGGCCGTTAACCAATAGGAAGCCAGTATACGGCAGCCACCAGCCAATCAAGCCTCTTTAACACGATTAAAACGAGCACAGTGTATTTCCCTAGATTAAACTGTCAGCTTCGTCCCTCCATCTTGCATTAAGATCTGGGGGGAAGAAGGGGTTGAGGCTTAATGGTGCGTCGACAGCTTGGTCATTAGCGCCAACCTTAGTCTCAGCAGTGGTCCGAATTAAGATCTGGCCTCCGCCACATGACGAAGCTATGAAAGCACTGGATTTGATAGGCCTAAACCAATTTCTAAACACATGCGACGTAAACCTATTAGTCAAGTGGCGCATTATTTGACTTTCCCGCGATGAGCCTTAATCTTTGGTTACCACAGTGACAGATCACCCAGCATTAGCTTCGTGCCAAGTGCAGCCGCTCTGGTTAGGCCTAATCGCCGCTACTATATTGTGTAGCATGGCAGTAAAGGCCACCTCAATACGTGAAATATTAAGTGGTGCTTAAATTAGCCATAAAGGGTTGGAAACATTCAATTAATAATAATTGTCATAAAACTTATCAATGCTTCAGATCTTATTCCGTTTTAAATCTAAGAAATAATATTTTCTTTGAAAATGAAACACTTATTTACTTCGGTTGTTGCTCCATGACTCGGTAGTAAAAGGTGCCTCCGAAACTCACCACAACCTTGTAATGCATGTGTGTTTAATTTTCAGAGCTGTAATTTTTGCTCCTTGTTCACCGTGAGTGGTAGTGCTCTTCCAACAACATTACCGATGAGGTTTCACAGGAAGTCGGGCTGTTTATGGCAAGTTTTTTATGGTTGGTTGGGGAAACTAAAAAGTCATTGGGAGACGGTATATTCTCGTTTCAAATACAACTCGAGCGTAGTATAAGTATCGATAAATTTGCTCGACCCCCTCGTTCGGCATTTTTTCAGCTACGGAGTGCAACTCAAGGATGAGACATTAAATTTATCGATACGAAAAATCAAAATCGTCACATTATTACGTAGAATGAAGTGGGAAAGGATGAAATGGTATTCCTAGTTGATTTGTTTGTGTAACTAACAAAGTCCGTGTTTTCCATTTTATTGTAACAAAATTTCACCTTTTCTCCCTCTTTATGGCATCTCTGAAATTTGACCTTAGTTCTTAACACATTACTAACTTTGGAAAGTATATATATTGCTATATTGCTTGTTTTTAAAGACTGTTTAGTTACACCTACTATTGATTAAAACTGAAAAAAAATTACCGTTTAACGAAGAAAATTTATAAATAGGTCTAAAGTATAAATATTTATTATACATACCTTAACAATAACAACAAATCATTAAAGGCGCTTGTTCACCATTTAGATAGCGTTCCCCATATTCTAAACACAGCATCCACGTTCCAGATTCTCCGTCATCCAATAGGCAAATGTGGGTCACGTGATCTTGTTTTACTTATGAAAATTCGCAGCGCTGCAGCGAAGTGTTCTTCCTTTTTTCAATTTATCGCTGTTTTCTTTATATTGCTCGAAGATTCTACGGCACTGCATCTGTATAGGAGTTGAAAAGGTGAAAAGGCGCCTTTAAAACGAATATTACTGAGCTTACAACCCTAGACTCAATGTAGCAATCTTTGGTTTAATGATTTGTTTTTATCTTCAAAACCGGTAATTGCGCCCCCTTTTGACATCGACTTTTTTAGACCTCTTAGTGCGTGGGCAGGAAAGAAATAGTGCCTGTTATTATTGACATCTTCAACTGAAATTATTGGTTTCGTTCTTTTGTTAGCGCTGTTTTTCCTCTTTGTGGGTGGTGACCTCCCACCCCCCACCAGTTGTAAAGCCTGCAGGCAGCTATGCTTTGACAGCAGTTCGAGGTAAACCAAATGTGTCTTTTTTTCTAATGTAACAAAGTGATAATGCGTCCAAAATGACGAGTCCAGTTTGCTATTTCACTGCAGAATATAGGCCTCCAGTTTTCACTGATCGGGAATATAGGCAGTGCATAACGTCTTCAGAATGTGTTGGTCATTTTATGAAAAACCATTAATGAATTAAGTCGTGCAATCACGATCTCTGCTGCAGAATTATCCAATTTTCATTGACCGGAGGTGTATTGTTAGTGTCTATAACGTCTTCACAAAGTTACTGCATTGGCCAAATTATACAAAAAAAAAAAAAAAAAAAAAACATGAAGGCGTGAAATCATCTATTTCCCTGCAGAAGACCCACAATTTTCATGGACCGGGAATGTGCTGGCAGTACGTAACTTCGTCAGAATATTTTGGCCACTTTATGAAAAAAAAAAAAACGAAGTCGTGAAATCATAAAATTATACTCCACTGCAGAAATCTAAAATCTCACTGACCGGGAATGTACTGTTATCAGGATGTCTTACGATCATATTGGCCAATTTGTGAAAAGCATGAAGTCGTGAAATCATGAAACTACTCAGCTGCAGAATGCTCCAGCTATAACTGTCCGGGAACATACTATCAGTGCGTAACATCTATGCCAATTTATGCCAACGTATCTATTAGCCAATTTATGAAAAATCAAGAAAATGATTAAAACTCGCTTCCTGTTATTCATCGGCGACAATAACAGTTGCATGGGGTAAACAACGTTGATTTTTTTTGCTCTATCCCAAAGAAGAACGATAATTTGGTAGAAGCACCAATAGGCCATTTTTCGCTTAACAAACTTACTTCCGGGTCAGGCCAAGGATTAAACGACGGTGACAGCCATGTTGCGGGAAAGAGACAGCAATCTACAGTAAGAAGACGGCCATGCTGGTGTTAATGACGTCATATTACACCAGAAAAGCGCATCTATAAAATGAGACTGTTGGCTTGTTCGATAAACGGAAATTCATTAAAAAAAAACCTAAACTCCGTTTATTATAGTTTGCTTTTATACTAAAGTAAATGCATTTTTTCGTCCGCTACCAACGTAAACAGAGAGATTTAATTTTAAAAACTCCGTTTTGTGCAAATCCACTAGTCACGTGCTTCCTTGCAGCACACTGATTGGCTGTTCGGGCTACTTTGTGCGGAATTGGTAAATATGACGTCACACCTAGATCCCAATCAGTACATTTTCACAAACACAATACTACCGGAAGTCAGGAATGAACCATCTTCTCTAGTCGCTCCATCTTTGATCTATCCCATTCCCGTGCTGCTTTTATTTTGGGTATTTTTTTCCATATTCTCTTCTCGGTGAATACCCAACAACGTTTTACATTACCGACCATCGTTTCGCAATCACCGGCGAAGAGTGTGATTTGAGAAAGTGGGCCAGGACGACCGACCAAGGCAATTCGGTCGTGCTCTGATATTTGCACAAATTCAATTACAGGCTAATTATCTCTACAACGAAGGAAAGGTTAGCGAGGGTCTGTCCTGTCATTACACATTATTGTCTGCTAAAGAATGGTAGATTTCCTTCCAGCTTTCGATGTCCGTTGTTGGCTTCATTTTTAATGGAATCTTCTAAATCCCTCGTAAGTTAAAGGGAGTTGTTCTCTGAAACTGTGGAAATGTCCTAGCCGTGTTACTTCAAACAAGAAAAAAAACAGGTTGGTGAGAGTGCTACGAGTGCTACAATTTTTTAATTCTCATTTTCTCTGACATTTCCAGGTTTTCCATGCGCATTCAATGGCAATTTCCAGGTGTTTACAAGATGTTTAGTTAGGAAAACAGGCAGTATCTAATGTTTTTATTAATATTTGTGCGAAAATAAGCCTACTTCCCCGAAAATAGCTGTTTAGAGACTAGTTCAGATGGGACTAAACACTTTCATCCTAGATATCGGTACTATCCTAAGATTTGGTTTATTGAAGATATATCTAAAATACTTGAACATTTAAAGCACAAATTAAAATATTTGCTCTATATAGGATTTTGTTCCTGAACTGCTAATACAATGGAACTTACAGACAAAAAAGGCATTTTTTTTTTTCAAATTGCCCTGTCTTTTCCCTGATTTCCAAAAAATTTCTTGTTTTTCCTGAAATTTTCCTGAGATTTTAGATCTATTTTCAGTTTCCCTGAGATTTTCTGGTTCTCCAGGTTTTCCAGGTTTTGTTTGAACCCTGTATTAAGGCTCGAGGACATTAGGGTGGGGAAAAAAAAGCTTTTTCCCTATTTCGTTGGCCGATAATTCGCTTTGTTTCCTGGAAGAAAAAAATTGTTTCTGATTTTGGCTTCATTTAGCGGTCTCTGAGAGTACAAAATGAGATAATGTAAAGAGTTGTATTTTAAACTAGTCAAAAATCATTTTTGTGGGTTTATGATTTTTCCAATTGACTCGTAATGTTAAACTCTACGCCCAGGTGGGCTCCTCAAAAAAATTTTTTTAGATTTTTCCTTTTGGAATAGTGATTAAAAGATCGAAGACCAACATTTCCGCACCATTACGATTTGAAATTATATAAAAATAAAAAAAAACATTTTGCAGATTTTACGCCATATATTAAAACGAAGTTTAGGGACAAACTATATTTTTTAATTACTTCTGGGTTTTTTTTTAGTGGTCTTTGAGAATGCCAAAAGAGATAATGTAAAACGCTGTGTTTAAAACTAGTCAAAAATCATCTTTTCAGAATTCGCGATTTTTCTCCAATTGACTTATAATGTTAAACTTGTGGCCCAGGTAGGCGCCACTAAAACTTTTTCTACATTTTTATCCTTCTTGGAGGTCGAAGACCAACTTTTCCGCACTATTACGATTTGAAATTAAAAAAAAAAAGCATTTTTTAAAATCACCCTAGAACCTTCCCTCCGGGCAACTCGAAAACATCTGCATCATCACCTGAATCCAAAGATGGGATGAGGTCCAGGAAGAAGTTGTCCTCGGAAGGAAGAAATAGCTTTTGAGAATTAGAGCAAGAAATCTCTCCCTGCTCCATAGGCAATGGGGGGTTAAGTTGTTGGGAGGATTCAATGGTCCCTCAGCTGGCAGGTGGTTTAACTTCAGTTTCACGACTGGGGTGGTGACTTCTTCAATAGCAGTGTCGAGACCTTACTGGCAGTTACCTTCTTCTTTGGGGCTTGCTTTAGTGCACTTTGTGTGGGCGGAGGCTTCAGTAATGCTTTCACTGGCCTGATAGCAGCAGCGGTAGCAGGAAAAGCAGTAGGAGCAGTAGCAGGCTGGGTAGACATTGATGGAAAGGCAGCTACTGGATCCAAAGGACCCGAAAGACCTTCAATGATGGATGCTGTTGGATCATTGAAGTAATTAGCTCGATCACTGTCCTCGTCAAAGACATGAGCTCAGTGATCAAATCTGCCAAATCAGCAGACTCACAAACCAAGCCAGAGACCTGGTCGAGCCCAGCAGTCAGCAACTTCATGACCCCAAATCTAGATCGTATCGTCATATCCGTACCTAAAGCAAAAATTAAAACCAAAAATAAAAGCCTGCTAAAGGATGAAAGGGTGCGTAATGTATTTAATGATACAAAAGGATACAAACGAAAGGGTAAAAAATGTATCACAGGGTAAGAAAGGATGCATAGCAGTACAAAACAATACGAAATGATATAATAGAGCTCACACGGTACGAGAAGGGGGAGGGATTTTTCTTCGTATTTATAATAATAGCATTGTAAAAATAATTAATTTAGTGTGTTGGTAATGGAAAGGAGTTACCATGTCCATAAATTAGTCCATAAATTTCCTCCACTTCATGTCCATAAAGTCCAATATCCACTGCGTAATAACTTTGCTCCTTAGTGACTTCTACCTATTTTAGGTAAATTTACATTCTCGTGAGTTTTGTTTTGGGGCACAATGTTTTATTTTGCATAATGGAATAGGTCGGACTACGACGCAGCCATAGGATTTGAAGAGGTTTTAGGAAAGGAAGGTAGTCATTCTGTGCCAACGCATGTGCAGGTAGCAATTTAGCAGATTGCCACAACTATCTGATTTAACATGATCTTTTTCGTTTCTCTTTTGAGATCTTTATCTGGCTTTTCGGAAGCTTTCCGTCTTTGAATTTCACTATAACGAAGAGAGACTTTATTATAACTAAGTTGTTTTCGATGTTTAGTTGCATTTTTGTTTTGCACCGTCTTGCTGAAGAACCATCCCCATCCAAAACTCGTCGGAATGATTTGATTACCTGCTTGTTCGCCTTCGAATGGTATAAAACAACAATTCTTAGAAAGAAACTTCGAGTGTTCAAAACAAACAACTTACAGTTCATTTCTTAAATCTTGACTCTCTGCAAAACAACAGTCTTCAAGACATTATTATTGTTTAACATTGTCAAAAGTAAATTCGTAAACCTCCCACTGAGCTGTTGATTGATTCGGTGGCTATGTCCCATTCTGAAAACAACAAAAATTTGTTTAAAAATTGCCTTCGACGAATGCAAATGACAAAGTCAATGTCACAGTTGATGAATGTGTGAGAAGGTAAGGTACTGGCCAGAAAGTTTATCTCGTAGAAAATATTCAGGTGTTTTATATGAAAAATTACGGGGGAAAACCCTAAGTCAGAGTTAAGGTTTGATTAACATCTCTGTAATGTGTAGCGTAGTGGTATCCCAAGCCATTGCACTGTGACTGTGGTTGGTGCTAATGACTAACAGTCAACTTGCTATTAAGCCTCAATCCTCCCTCCCCAAGACAGGCTTAAAACTTATTGCTGATTACCTGAGACTTATTATAATCTGGTATATTCTTGCAATTCCTATTGAAGATGGAGGATTTCTTTATGCGTTTGTTGTGCTACTGCGATAGCCTTGTCGGTATCACAAGAGGATGATGGGGCTTCAAAACCTTCACCAATTTTGTTTAAAAAACTTCAATTGCCCAACACAACCACGGAACTGACAAAATCTCTCAACAACGTTAGGCATAAAGAAGCCAACGAACTCATGTAAATTACTTTTGAGCTTTAAACGTTTACATCTGTAGCTGTAGCTACAGCAGTAACGTGTCATAATCTGTAGCCTAGGCCGACTGGGTAGGGAATAGGAGCAATTACTGGGTAGCATAAAAGATCGTGTTGATGTTTCGATGGTATCAATATTCGCTGTGTTAGTTACATGTACGTCCAACTCATATTAGTAACTAGTGATACAGATGAACACGGGGTTACTGGCTGATCTCGTCGACGTTCATTTTCTGGATGTATGAGTGAAGAGTTTTGTGTACAGAATAATTTTCAGTTCAGAATATCTCATTCTTCACTACATACCCAATCAACTGTTGGACCCTGTCTCCACCATTAAGTAAACATACGATGTGCGATTACTACCTTGACCAGTTTTATGCCAACATTGTATATTGAAGTACTACCTCGTGCTGCATATTGCCTCCTTTATGATGAAGCGTCGTAAAGTAAACATAATTTCAAGGCATATTTAATAATACTAACAATTTTTTTTTAATTTTTGCCGATGACAAAGCTTTATCGAAAATTATAATTTTCGAAGTGTCACAATCCCTGAGCTTGCTTCACCCAACAATACTTCCTTCTGCTTTCTTCTACGTCAACAAGGCCTTCTTCTAGTTTATTCTACACCACTGTTCAAAAATTATTGATGTCTATTACAGGTTTCACATTGACAAATAAATAAGCACTGATATACTAGAGTCACATATGTTATGTTGGCTTATGTGAAGTCGCAGACAGCACCTAGTAAGGCCGAATTAGGCCAATACATCTATACGAACAATAGTTTGTTTTAAACGACTTCACATAAGCACCAACTTTAGGATTTCGGTGCTTATTTACTTGTCACTGTGAAACCTGTAATAGGGTGGTCCACAAAAAACTGATGATCCAACATCTTCTAAGTCTAACTTTTTTAGTTAGCATCCCTCAGAACCAGAAGAGGACAGAAATCAAATCTAATGAAACGGGTAGATTTCTGTCCTTTCCTAATTCTGGGGGGTGCTAACTAGAAAAGTTGGACGTAGAAAATGTTGGGTGTGTCAGTTTTTTGTGGACCACCCTGTACATGCCTCAAATATGTCAGGTACGTATTCAGTACATCACTGCATAACAATTATTGAGGTTGCTAAATATTAAAGGTTTCACGGTGACAAATCAGCACATGTCTGTAGGACTTCGGTGCTATGGATGGAGTTAAAGCAGTCATTCAATGTTAATTAACGTCTAACGCAAAGCACTAACGTTGAAGTAGTTTTTTCAGCTCGTACTTAAAACCGAAGTCCTGCGACAAAAAGCAAGCAAAGCGCAGTGGAGTTGTAAGGGTCTTGGTCTCTGACCCAAGGCAGTGAGATATCCAATTACGTTACCAACCCATGTTCACACAGGACTTAAAACGGCCCCATCTGGGTGTTCGTCTGGGTGGAAGGGGTTAACAAACGTAGCACCATGATTGTTTCTCATGACCGGAAATTAAAGATGTAATTCGTCTTTAAAAATTGTTTTATCGAATTTGTAAATGGTAATGCTAAACAGAATTCTTGCAATATTTAGGACACGAGATTTCTCTTACCATACATATAACTAAAGATAGTGGACCCTGTTGAAAACCCTTCCATTTATTTAAACCAAGAAGAGGAACCCTGATCATCATGGAAAATGCACTGCTAGCATGTTTATTGTCAACGTAAAATTTTCGGCCATTACATCGACCATCCTCTAAACATACTACTCGCAATCACCTAGTCTAGTCGTCAGCCATTTTATACTGTGGTGTGTCTCCAGGAGTGGGTTTTGTGTCAGACTGGATTCCATCATATTTGAACCATTTTACTGAAGTTTTTAAAGGACGGCTGATGTTTTGTGTTGTCAGTGTAAACCGCTAACATTTCCACTGAAGTGATGACCTGTTTTGCAAAGTATGAAAACTTTCAAACGAACAGTGGACTTTGCCAACAAGAGTTAAGAACACGGCATGGTAGGACGGTCACATGATGCAAGTAAAATTGCAATGGAGAGGGACAAGGCTAGTGTTGCAAAAGAATTAAATGATCATGACGGTGTTATTTTAAAATTGCAGGTTTGATGATGGGGCAGCCATAATTTGAACATCAAAATGTACCAGTCATTCTACGAAGTTGTGCATCTTTTGGCTTTTTCGTAAAAGAATTCAGTTTTACTTGGTGCGAATTGCCATGGTGTCTGAATCCCATAGAAATTTTGTAAATAAATGCACACAAACTGATTTAAATAACATAGAAGTACGTCGGAAACAAGCCAACAGCGAAAAAATACACAGACAATAATATAGTAAAGTAGCTCCTGCACTTACTACATATTAGCAGCTTGATGAAGATTTGAACAGGGGGAACCTATTCTTCTCCTAACAACTGGTATATTGCCTTTGAAGATAATGGCACTCTTCCACTCAACCACTGTCAGGGGGACGAGTAACCATATTTTTAAAGGTGGTGTGGTATTGGCTTGGAGAAGCCCAACTTTCTGGTTCTGTTCTCCAAATCACTCGCACACTGCTTTTAAAGATATGGACACTTCCACTAATCCATCGTGAGAGAACAAGTAACGGTAGTTTTGGAGGTGGTGAGGCAGTGATTTGGAGAATTACGCGTTTTCTGGTTCGATTTTGACTTGTGTCACTCAAATAAAACAAAAATACATGTAAAACGATGGCTTACTTTACTACGTTATTTCCTGTGCATGTGTTCGTTGTTGGCTTCTTTCCAGCTAATGGACAATATTGCGCAATTCTTAGGAAATATTGGTGCTTTGTGAATGTTTGTTCACGTTTATTTGTTGTTGTTGTCGTTGTCACGTCCTAGTAGTTTTTCTTAGGCATGTATGTGAGGTGATTCAATTCCTACGAAAAGTTGACATTTTAAACCTTCAGACCTACAATCTCCTGAGTGATTAGATACGAACCTTCTGTTACGAAATTTGCAATGAAGTTGATACAATGAAGGAAGCTGAAGTCATAGATTGGGTAATATACTTAGAACTTAACCAAATCCTGCAAAGGCTATTCCTTTGCTGACTTCCTAAATATGCCTCACACACAATGAAAGTCGATTAGAAACTTGTAGGGACCGCTGATTCATTATCAATGCAAAAACTAGAATGAAACCCGGTCCAGAAATAGATGAACTACGTCGCACACAAAAATGACTGCTTGGGACACATAAGTGGTATGCCCTGCTCCTACCTGCACCTAAGTGTTAGGGCGGGTGCCATTCAAGGGTCTGAATGGAATTGTGGTCCAATCTCCCAAAAACACCAGAAACATACTTACAAGAGTTCCAGCAGGTGTGTTACGAGTACGTTGGATATCTGCATCTTTTCACTGATGGGTCGAAGTCAGAAGTAGGTGTGACACGTGCTTGTGTGCATGAGGAAATAACTGTTTCTGATCGTCTTCCATCAGGCTATTCTGTGTTTCTGACGGAGCTTCTGGCACTAGGTTTGGTTGAACGTACCCTTGACCTTCGAAGCACGCATTTTATCGTCTCTAGTGATTCCATGAGTGCTGTGGAGTCCTTGACACCCCTTGATACAGCGAGTACAAGCTCCGCTTTCCCGCTTGCCTGGCCAGTGGAAGACAGCGAATTTCCTCCAGACCCTGGATTTTGTTGAGATTGCTGGGAATGAGCACGCTGATGCAGTAGTGAAAGGGTCCATTTCTGGTGCTCTCGATATGAAACGCAGCCTTTTCCCTTGGACGCCTTGCCGACTCTGCGTCTGATTTGCATGCTGCTTCGCAAGACTTGTGGGGCACACAAAACGGCAAAACGTTGCGAGCTATTAAAGTCACCGTCCAGGCATGGTGCTCAGCTTATCGCCAAGCAGAGGTGGTGTTGGCCCATTTACACTTTCGTCACAACAACCTTACTCATTGATCCTTTGGAGGGGGAGGATATCCCTCCTGAATCTCATTGGTGAAGCCTACCACTTTGAGGTCTTCATATGCCAGATGATTGTTACCATCTGGATGACGTTCGTCGTCGTGCCCATCTTTTGCAAGACTTAGGATGTCAATCGGGCGATGAGTTTGACCTCCTGCCTGGATATATTATTGATTTTTGCAGGAGGTACTGATATATGATAAGATCTAGATATGGAGTTTGTTTAAGATCTTTGTAATGTGTCGTTCTTTTATTTTTGATTGGTAATTAATTGCTGTTAACTACAAATTTCTAATGTATATCCATGGTGTTTGACGAATATTTCGGAAGTTAGCAATGGAATGGCCTTGATAGCATTTGGCTAGGAATTTTTCTTTCTATGTAGCGCTACCCTCCCTCAGTCCTCACCCCATCACCCAAGTTTCATGATATTTCGTTCAGTAGTTATTAAACCAACAAGTTGGGTAGATCTGAACTGCTAGTTAGAACAACAATCTAGGCATATCTGATCACCCTGTGTACGCTTCGACCTTAATGCCTAGGTGGAAACATCTAGTTTGATCATTTTTGGGTTTATTATTTAGTTGTAAGAGCATAATGTATTGATGAACACAAGAATTACAGCTGTTCAACTGGATTTTCCTTCATGAAATTTTTATACCCATGTAATATTTGGGACTTCTAACGTGTACAAATACTTTTGTACCGAAGCCTGCGTGGTTGTTCAGAAGCTTTGCCACATGATCAGCCGGCTAAAATAATTGCGCGTATCTAGAAAGTTTGCGATTTGGTATGAGGATCGTCGAGCATGATTATATTACTAAACAATACTGTGTTTTTTTTAATTATAAAGATAAATACTGTTGGATCACGAACAGTATTCACAGCTGAAAATGGAAGATTTTTGTCAGAGCCATTTTATTGCTACACTATTGCAGGTTGCTGAACTACCACTGATGATGTCGACGGCACGTCACTAAAGTTTCAGAACTGTTTTGCGTTAATACGACTGTGGCAGGGTTCGTTCTAACCAAATTCATGGTATCTAGCGAACCTCATTGACAAAAGCAAAACACCTAAATGTCAGTAGTACTTACCAACCTTATCTTGGTACTTTAGTTACATTGCAAATGGGAACATTGTAGAATAATTAGATTCAACAAACCAATACAATGATTCTAACGTGAATCAAGACCTTTATGTGAAGTTCGAAAAGAAAGTTGTACAGACTAATGATCAACATTCCTGTTATGTGAAAATGAGAAAGGAAAATGAAGGTACATGGTGACAGTGAAGTATAACAGTGCATTATTGCAATCACTCAATAAATTTATTCCATTTGCAGGTGTGTCTTTTTTTTTTTTAGCCAAGCAATCCATTCAAAGGCTGCGGTCAAGTCCATCATTTGTCTGCAATAGGGAAGTGAAATATTTTAATAATAGCCAAACAAACAAATAATAATAAGGAACTGGAAGCTTGTGGAAGATTTAGATGTCAAGGAGAAGATGCTTTCTGGCAAACTACATTTCACCAAGCATATACTTTTTGTTTGAGGGCTACTTTCTTTAATTAAAATACTGATTCTTTCTGTTATATCGGATTTCCGTTTTCTTTCACTTGATGGTAATCCTGATTGTCATTTCTTTTAAAAAAAAAAGGGGGGGCTTAAAAGGAAGAAGAATATTATTGCACTTCCCACATCAACTACTACAGTTGAAACTTTAAATTTTGCTGTCATAAACATGCATGCGTTAAGCCAAACCAACCTATCATACTTATATATACAAAACATTAAAGGTTTGTGCCCACCACTCCGCACTCAGTCATTTCCCATTCAAATTATTTGCACTATTATCGTAGTGTTGGATTTACCCGCAGACTTAGGATTGGTTGGCTTCATGACAACTAAAAACATTTGTTTTGTAAGAACTTGGAGATTAACGGCAAAAATTCGAAGGGATAAAACACAGTCTGTTCTTTTTTTTATTATTATTATTTCCGTATTCTTCGTCTTCTTTGAAAACACGAATGAGCCATGGCTGGCTTTGAAGCTTCATACTTTGTAGCTTTCTGCCATTACTCTGTTTACTCGGTTATCTTCATTATCAATATAGATAATAGTTTAAATAATGGGCACATGCGAAGTCGTTCTTCTTATATATAGGAAGATACCTATATGTACACCTCTATAAGTTCATATTTGGGGGCTTTGGTTTAGTTTTTTTTTTGTAAGGCAACCTGAGGCCGCAGCCACTTCAAGTGAACATATTTCACCATCCATACTTACAATTCAGTTACTCGTCATTAGGTACACTAGCCTCAGGTTTGTGTCTCAGTTCACACCAGCTGAATTCAACTCGCACTTATCAATATACATACAAACCGACTAGAGTACACACTTACACTCTGTCTTAACAGTTGTTTCTGTGTCTGTTTCCATTAACAACTGATGCCTCGTGTGTTGCTTTTGTCGTCGCCATTGAACAGCATAGTTAATCGGAAATGAGACAAGTTAGGGTTTACATGACTCAAAACGTCCAGAAGTAACACACACACACACATGCAGCATAACTTTGCCAGAGGACAGTCCATTTTACTCTCTGGGGTAGGGTGAGGTTGAGCGTTCTCTCGTTTTGGACATCACGTCTCTCTGTCCGTAGCTGTTTTAAGTCTCTGACACTAGGGCTAGCAAACGGTTCGTCTTTGCAAATGCCTTACAACCACCACAAGAAGCGGTATGTTCAAACGCATCACCTCATGACTGGGATGAAGGCTACGAGCAAGAGCACTGACGTCACCAGACCTACGTCTACTACCCTCCAACTAGCACTCCCTCTGGACGTCTGTGGATCCTTTATGGGGGCTGGCTTGTCACCTGCAAGATAAAAACAAAATAGACGCGATTAGATCCTTAAGAAGTGTTCTACAGATTTTTGCTAAAAATTTCCACTACATAGTCTAGTCTGACTGCTGAATTATTAATGAAGTGATTGCATGTGTTGCGTTGTATGATTAGTGCTTAGGCACACCATTGGCCAGTCTGACGTACATGACCCGTTTCTTCGGCACAATTTGGGCGCAACATTGTCGTACAGGTTTCATTCATAAAATTCGTCACCTGCTCGACAAAACTGGAGCAAAGGCAACTAAATTAAACTAACCTAGAAAACCAACAACCACCCGCACAAAAATGACCGTATGTACAACAATATAACGCAGTGTGGCTTTCATGATAGACTTGTGGCTCAGGACTTGGATTCTTAAAACAGGATTCTAGGGCTTTTCTAGGGGACGTACTTGTATCGAAACTAAATTTCATCCTGGCTTTCACTCGATCTAGCATCAAGTGCGGCCTAGATGTGCTCGTTAACGTGATTAGTTTGCTGTGTCACCATATATCACGATTCGTAGTAGCTTGTGTAATTCGACACACCCACTGCGAATTGTGATGTATTTTGACAAAGCAAACTAACCACGTTAACAAGTATAACTAGAACACAACTGATGCTAGATCGAGTTGAAGCTTGTCAGGGTCGACATTTAGTTTCAGTTAACTTATTTATCTTGGGGAAACACAGAGAACAGAATGAAATTCAGGCCAGAATTCCATACTATATAATACAATTATTTCATACTAAGAGTTTGTGTACCAGAATTAATTTATTTCACCTTCTGCCAGTTTAAGGACTAACTTGTAAATTCCGGATGTTACGTAAATGTTTGTTTTTAAATTTACAACAGTGCCATAAGCCTACCATGGTAAGTAGCACTGCTGCTGGCGTGCCATTGTTATCAAGCAGGGCAGAACTACAGCACCTACTATAAATGAGTGCTGTCGGATAGTACCTGATGAGTTACAGAGTCTAACTCGAACTTAGTGAAGTATATCCAAGTGAACTGGCATCTTACTAGAAAAATGACTGAAAAGGGATACGAAACATAGGATTACGGAACCAACATGGTAAAGGCGCTATTTCCAAAACAAAGCATGGTGTCAGGACAAGTGTCGAATTCCATTTGATCGACGGACAAGTGAGCGATATCAGAAGATTGACGACTAATTGACCGACATGCACACATGATAGACAGGACATGTGATCTGCATACCAAATGATTTGACTGGACAAATGACTGACAACGATGTAAACGTTAATGACTATTTTTGTAAAATGTTTAATAAAGTCTTTAAAATTCCTAATAAAATCTTAATGAAACCTCAGTAAAATCACACTCCTGTACATCTACTCTCCACTGGTCCGCTTATTCATAAACATAAATCCCATATCTACGAACTGGTCGCAGCCTTGTTGACTCTTGACCATTGCCAATTTTGCCCTGTTATTGTACTGGTCTAACAACACTCCGACATGTGGTTTTTTTTCTTGGGTATAATATTTAAATTTGTAGTTTAAATACGTTGTTTTTATTTAAGAGTTGTTATTTTTTCGAAAGGAATGTGTGGGAAGAGATTAGGGAAGAGTCGACATTTAAAAACTGGCAGACCAGGTAATTAATTTCCAGAGCAATAAGTTTGGCGTGATCCCCCTGCAAGACTCATCAAAAATTTTAACTGACACCCCCCCGACTTCCTACTTTATCATTTAAAAAACCTTAATGAAAACCTTAAATGTTCAGGAGTTCGTGCATTAATTTGCCACGAGGTTAAATAAAAAGTTTAAGTCTACGTCCTAGCTCCGTATTGACTCAGAATATGTCAGTAATCCATTCGATAAAAAAAACACTTGACCCTCTCCCCCACCGATACTCTGAATACAAAATCTTCACCTCCCCCCCCCCACGCACCAATGGTCCCAAGTTCTTACGCCCACCCCTCTCCCCACGATTCAACCGTGCCCCCGTTCTTAAATTGTTGACTATTAACTCGTCCCTAACACAAGATTTTAAATTACATAACATTTTCCCTTTAGTTTCGATTTTATTTTACGTATTAAATTGTCAATCATTGGTCTTGTCGATCAGATAGTTGTGGATCACTTGTCTTGCCGACTTGTTGTCCAGTCGATCGTTAGTCCTGTCGATCACACGTCCACGTCCATCTCCAGGGACCGTTTGCTTGTCCATCAATTGATGAATGTCGATCACTTGTCCATCACCCCAAAGCATTGTTGGTCTGATCATGAAGTCTTCACGAAAAATCAGTTCTCGACCCAGCAACGTAATATTATTGCTTGTATTGAAACATATTTTGTGAAACAAATTTTTGGAAGGAACTGCCAAAACACAAAACCCTTTTTCTTTCAATTTTTACCGGAACTAAGGCAGCCAAAAAAAAGTAGCATTTGTC
Organism: Lithobius niger; assembly: GCA_023313725.1. NCBI lineage: Eukaryota > Metazoa > Arthropoda > Chilopoda > Lithobiomorpha > Lithobiidae > Lithobius > Lithobius niger. The sequence continues at coordinate 93,771 of JAHWFP010266856.1, read as the reverse complement.
CTCGTAATTCAATAATTACGAGTCACATCACTCATTTTTCTAGTTCAATTTAAAAAAAAGTTACAACAGCGCGGGTTGTAAAACAATTTTAGTGTTTTTCCTTACACTTGGGTATTAAAAGTACCACTCTACACTAAGAGCAGACTGTTGTGGAGCCTTAAGCCGGTTGCCACAGAAGAACGGTATTCCTTAGGCAAATACCCAGCAACACCACCTGTATTTGTTAACTTGGCTAATACTGCAAACTCCAAAGTGTTAACGAAGCAAGTAGTCTGCATTAAAGACTGGCTTTGTGAGGACACAATACACTAGTCTGAGAAAGAAAGAAAAGACAACTGCCATGACTAGGACTCGAACCCACGACTTCCCGTTTACTAAAAGGGCGCTGTAACCACTGCGCTACCGGGGCGGGTTCTGGCTACAGGCTCCAGCCAAGTTAAGTAGCTGTTCAAACTTTCTCAGTGGTGACCTAAAGGTGACACAAACATACATACAATGAGGGAAGCAACATTGCTTCTTGGCCTCCACACTAGAAACAATGCAAGTAGTAAATAAAGAAGAAATCACAAGGTAAAGGGTAAACGAAGCAAGCAGTCTGCATTAAAGACTGACATTGTGCTTCATCACAAGGTCAGTCTTTAATGCAGACTGCTTGCTTCGTTTACCCTTTACCTTGTGGTTTCTTCTTTATTTCCTAAGTGTTAATTTAAGTCGTGGTCGAGGTACCAGTTTATCTGATTTTTCACGAACGGTAAAAAAAGCTTCATCTCTTGGAGTTGAAAAAAATACAAAAACAAATTGATTCTGTGAATGTGAATTTTGTTTTTTATTGCAGCAAGAATTATTTTATTTCACATTTGGGTCTAATGTCCACACATATACCAGATGCCAAAATACGGCTTTTTCGTAATACCTTTTCGTAATACTTATCAGAGCTAGTGTATATATTTTTCCCAGAGTAATTTTTGTAATTTATGAGTGGTGGCTGCCATGTTGTTTCCTTGGTGACTGCACTGTTAAGAGCGTGGTTTCGTCAATAAAGACCAGCCTCAAGAGTAAACCAGTGAACCTGGTGGAGTTTCTAACTTCGGGCCTACATTAATGGTGGTTACAGTTAGTACTAACGCCCTCTTTTGCCAGGTAATGGAAGAAGATACTACTCGTCACATAAAACTAGAAGGGAGACTGAAAAATACTAAGGCCTATGTTTTGTCTGACTGAGATCCACAAGCATGAGCTCATTTTGGATGCAACGGAAATTACGAAAGTTGAAGCCTGCTGAAAAAGTTGACGCTGTCAAATAAAGGGATCTTTGCAACCCTAGTTTTGAACAATAGGGCGAAAAGCAAAGAACTCAGTCTAAGATGTTTACAAAAGTTGTCCCTCCTGATACTTTGTCAAAATAAAATAAAATTTAACGTAATAAGTAAAATTTTCGAAAAGGGGACAAAAAACGAAGTCAACAACTGAATAAATGATGAGAAGTATGCACTACGGTTTCAAAACAAGATGCAAAATTCACAAGTTGGGATACTTGTACTCGCCCAACCACTATAAATTAAGAGAATTTAAGCTACCAGTAGAATATTTATAAACAAACAACTCGTAGAATCCTGGAACCATACTGGTGTTCACTGCATTCCCCGCATGCTACGAGGAACAAATTTTCGGCGATGGTGGATTTTCAGGTAATTTAACAAAAAAAGCGACACACCAACATTGTCAATTTTTTTTTAGTTTATACTTTCTTATTTGTAAGTTTGAAAACAAGCATTCTGCAACTGCATTTTAGCAAATAGTTAACTGATATTTGATAATATTTTACAGTGGTCGGCTAATGTTAAATCAATCAACGCATTAAATAAGTTTTACAACATTTCAAAAGTTTAATAAATGGGCGTATATACTTCCTCGAATTTAGAACTCTTATATTTACCTTCCAACCAGGAGTTGACATCAAACGCCGATGGATTCCTTCTAATATGCAGGCTAGTGAGAATTTGGCCAAATTGTAGGTTCGTATTAACCAAACTTTCTATGCCTGTAGGTGCTAGTTCCTTAAAACTTTAATCACATTCAAACCATTTCCCTAAATATTTCACTTAAAGGGTACTGCGGTATTGAAGGCATAAATACTATAACAGTTGCCTCTGGTGTTGCAAGCCACGAAAACATCGTTGAAGACTCATAATAAACATTGAGGAAGTATGCCTTCTAACTGTTTATTTATTGAATGTTAATACATTTGAATTAGCCAAACTACCAGGAACACTCTGACTACGATATGAAGTTAGCGGAAAATGCAGCTCTTTATGAATATGTTATCTCATGAGCTGGTCACCGTCTGCAAACTGGTCTTGTTTGTCTTCTGATTCCTTAAATCTTAAAGTTCATAACCTTCGAGATCAGTTTTAAAGTTGCGTGTAATACATGAAATAGAAAAACATCACACACACACTGATGTTTTATTTTGTTCGAAGTGGAGTTTATCACCATTAGTTGATATCCTTGCTAGCCCATTAGTGCTCTCATTAGAAGGAATGTAATTTACATTGGGGATTGTTATTTCTTTTAATGAAGTTCTACCGGGGGAGACTAAAATGACATAAAATGCGATTGTTTTGCTGTAATACAAGAGAAAAAATAGCACGTGTGTAATACTGTAATAAACCGACACTTAAACCGGAAGTAAATGAGGCATTAAACAAGGTAGCAAGCCAGCAGTGAGTCATGGCAAGGCTACCTATATTTAAAAGGCTTAACGCTCGGTTTCACGTAGCATGCTAGACGTGTCGTCCAATCGTTGCGCTGAACTGAAAGCACGAAGAACAAAAACCCCCAATCGTAGCATTGATTAGTGTTAGCGGGATGCACAAAAACGTGATATCTTCTCATTATTAGATTTACCGGTGTTGCAGCGCTAAACGAACATTATTTTACGGTAATGGTGACTATTCTTGAAGTCTACGAACGATTTACTGCTACGTCAATGGATCGTTTAACACATTATTAATGAGAATTGAAAACGCTGTAGCGTATCATACAGTACAATACACACGTACGTTGGTTGATCTTCTGCTTGAAATTCATGAAATTAAACCTCCGGAGGCTTTGTTTTGTCGTCGAGTGAACAAAGAGGTAAGTAACGTGAAGCCATTGTTGTTATAGTTTAATTATTTGGTGTCAGTGCAGTATTTTAAGTTTAAAATCCGCGTATCGCGTGTCACACGTACCTTTCACAGTTCAGTCCGCATGCTGGAGCAGTTCATTTTTGGGGTGTAAGTAGCGTGACTGGTGGCAGAATCGCTGGCCAACTGGACGACGCGTCGAATTTCTAACGTTAAGCCTTTACGTATAGGTAGCCTTGGTCATGGCTACCAGCAGCTGCCTAAAGCCATTTTCGGGACACAAGTAGCCGGCCATGTTTTCAGTCTCTGGAAAATTCGAACCCAGTCAACCTCAGTCACAGTGGAGTTGCAGGTTTCCATGTGGTCACTGCACCACACATTATAGATATGTTAAACAAACCCCAAAATCTAGATCTCATTGTTGTTTTTTAGATCTCTAGTTGTTTCCTTTTGAGGGGGTGGTGGAATCCCTCCAAAATGTCATTGGTTTCACCGGCCACTTAGGCCCATCATGTGCTTGTGGAGTATCACCATCTTCATGGTGTTTGTCGCCGTTTCCACCTTTTACGAGACTTAAGGCGCCAATTGGCCAATGAGTCTGTCCTGGCCGGAGTTTTAAAATCTTTGCAGGAGTTGGGAGATGAGTCTCCTGCCTGGGTTTATTTTTTTTTACATTTTTGCAGGAAATATGATAAGATATGGATTACGGGTGCGTTGAACATCACTGCAATATGTGGCGCAAGGGAAACCCGGACTTCGGTCACAGTGCCAACCACTGTGACTGAGGTAGGTTAGGTTAGGTTAGGTTAGGATAAAGACCTAGCTGTCGACGCGCCATAAAACCTCAGTCCCCGACTCTCTCTGTCCTGAAGGGTAAGACAGGTTTAAGGTGCTGAGCCAACCTATTAAATTCACTTACCATTTAGGACGTGCACCATGATGCTGGTAGGTTCCGTTGTCGAGGGGGTGCACGTGAAGTTCCCTGAGTCGGAGTGTTGAGCATTGGCGATGAGCAGACTGCTGGTGGTAATCTCGCCTTTCTCCGTTTTCACCGTGATACCGCCCCTCGACGTGTCGTAGTTAATCATGCGGTCATCGTGATACCAAAACACGTAGACTGGAGGCTCAGGGCTTTGTGTAATGGTGCACGTTAAATTGATAGTGCTGCCGCTTTTGATATAATAGTCGGGCGCTCCAATAATCGAAGCTTTGGGCACTGGAAATAGATAAAGGAAAGAAAAACAATTGAGAATGGGGCACTGGAAATAGATAAAGGAAAGAAAAACACTTTAGAATGGGCACTGGAAATAGATAAAGGAAAGAAAAACAATTTACAATGGGCACTGGAAATAGATAAAGGAAAGAAAAACACTTTAGAATGGGCACTGGAAATAGATAAAGGAAAGAAAAACACTTTAGAATGGGCAACACTGGAAATAGACAAAGGAAAGAAAAACACTTTAGAATGGGCACTGGAAATAGATAAAGGAAAGAAAAACACTTTAGAATGGGCACTGGAAATAGATAAAGGAAAGAAAAACAATTTAGAATGGGCACTAGAAATAGATAAAGGAAAGAAAAGCAATTTACAATGGGCACTGGAAATAGATAAAGGAAAGAAAAACACTTTAGAATGGGTACTGGAAATAGATAAAGAAAAGAAAAACAATTTAGAAACTTCATACAGAATTTCTTGCATGAAAAATGTCAAGGTCTCCCCCACGAAAGTCCACAATTAACTTTTTTTTTTTCATCTGGCCTTTAAGCAGTGGTCTTATTGATTTTAGACCACTGGCTCTCTGGCTGCAAATAACTGCAAATAGCTGAAAAACCAACTAAATAGAAGAAAAGCATGAAAATGTAAGACGGTTCGAGCCATTTTCGTAAGAAGCTCTCAATTGATGATCATCTAACAAAATCAGACAGCCACAAATATTTGAAATTTATTTGTTTGACTTAGAAGACGCTCACAACCAAAATATTTTAACTGAACCCAAAACCTCAACCGTCAAAATATCCATTAAAACCCTAGAAACGACGCAGAAATTTGGTAGAAAGTCCCTGGGTCCTTTTACCAAAGGGCAAAAAGACCCAGGAACCTTTCTACACAGAAAAGTAGTGATATCAAACCCTTGAATGGCTGCCACCAATTCGTATACGTCCCAACACTGATCACCCAGTCTTAAAACACACCTTGATGCTTCAGTTAAGCATGCAGGAATGCTCTTCGCACAGACTACAAACTTCGGTGTAGCTATTTTGGCTCTAATTGCACTATTGTCTATGACGGAAAATTCTAAAGACGTAACTGATGTTTGCCTTTGGATTTGAACGCGTGAGTGATCTGTTTCCGAAACGTCGCTTTTTTTAGTGTACTCTTTGATGCACCTTTTGACTATCATCTAGCTGCTTACTGATTTGCCTGTTTTTTTTGTTTGAAAGTAATTTAAATTCAGGTTGCTGGAGTGGGGACGCATAACGGATACCCATTTCGCCGAAAAGTAGTCCCGTTATGGCGAAACTTATGCCCTACTTAAAATTCGGCTAATGGGAATTGGCGTTTGGCCAAATCCCTTTTCGCCGAAAACAATATTCTTAAAAAATTTAAAATAATTTGCCCCTCTTCCTATTAAAGAAGTGTTCCTACTTGAAGGAATAGACGATTATATATAGTTGCGGCTTCTGATGATACATGATTCGCCACGGCGAGCGCAGCAGCACGAGCAAGGTTAAGTAAAAAAAAAGATTCGACGAAACAGATATACGCGACACACGTACCGTCTGCCCCTTGATTAAAATAGATGTTCCGCGCTGCGCTATAACAGACCAGTCTTTTTCTCTTACAATTTGTAATCCATTGTATGGTTTTAAAAAATAGGTTATTACTTCTGAATGAATGGATTGATCATGACTTTACTAAATTACAGGTAGACGTAACTGGATTATGCTACTATACGATTACCTAAAAACTCGTCAGCAAAGATCGTAAGGAGTAGTATGGAGATGGTCTTTTTTTAAGAAGATACCATGGCTGTTTTCGAAATATGTGTTACGTCAATAGTTATAGGCCTCTTACACCATTTTTAAATGTTTACGTGTTGTTTTGTATCGATGAATTACCTGTGCTAACCGTTTCGAAGAATCGCATTTCTGCTTAAATTTTGGCGAAATGGGATTTCCTGTTTCGCCTAATCGTTGTTCTCAAACCGTAATTTAAAATTACTAGCTGCGCTTCCTATTAAAGAAGCATTCCTATCTGAAGGACTTCGTGAATTTTTGCGGGTTTCTTGTGTTGTATACCTAGATGCGGAGGGCACGGTAGCGCAAACGAGGCATGTTGCCTACAATTTTTTGGGTGGTTAACGGGAATTTGCGAAAATGGAATGAGCGTAACGGATTCGGCGAAACGGTCACACACCAACTTAACGAATTCTTATTCCCAGCAAGAACTCATTAGGATACATCTGATGAATACAGAAGGCTACGGGCCAGTCCGAATTCGAATTGCAGCGTGAGCAACGATGTAAATAAAAGAAAAAAACAGCACAACGCCTGATGAAGCCAGTCGAAGCGTATTCCAATACCTTTTAAGGAGGGTCGAAAATTCTCAAATACGAAGAATTTGTATTCCTTTTTGTGAGAATGAGCGTTTTAAACGAACCTGTTCGAAATCTTCAAAATTATCATTAACTGAAAGCGTTTCGTCTACAGCAAGCGCAATTGATAAGCCAGCGGAAACACTGTTAAGACTTTTGTGCAAATTTATACCCGTTTTTTCCCTTTTCTGGCCAATCCTGACCGTTCAAGCCTTTTCGCAGTTTACGTTCATCATTTTTCAATTGCACTTCCATTTCCCGTTCGCTAAAACAGTGGACCCTTCAATTAAGAGGCAACATTAAATTGTGGGTCTCGGGCGTACGTAAGGACTAGAGAAAACAAAGAATGCTTACTTTTAATTACCTTGCGACTACGTTTCTGAAGGGGGCTTGATTAAAGCTGCTAGTCGCAAAAATAATAAAGCATTTTATTATTAAACAATAAAACGAAAATTAAATTAAAACAAAAGGAAGAAGTTCTAATTAAAAGTTTATCGAACCACAAAGAAGGTAACAGAGGCAAGAACAATAATTAGAGAAAAATAATGGAAAGGAAAAAAAAAGAAAAAAGAAAAACGAAAAAATAACATTCCACCAATTTTATTCACAACTTCTAAATCGAGTGGGCTACTTTTTCGCTTACTCTAATGCAACCCTAAATACAGAGACAGAGCATTATACAACAATAGTAATTTGGCAAAGTGGCCCACGGCAAGAAACCTTTCGGAAAAGAAAACAAGCAGATAGACCGAGAGAGAGAGAGAGAGAGAGTGAGAAGGAGGAACAGAAAGAGAAAGGAAGAAACTCGCAAGTGCCGCTAAAGTGATGATATCCGTCGCCGGTAGAGAGTTGATGAAAGCGGCAGAAAAAAGGCGCCGCGAAATTCTTCAGAACTGCGGAAGCGAGATAAAACTCAAGTCTTCGACCAGCACGAGAATTCATCAAGTTAATTAACAAGTCTAATAACGATAATGACGTCAACAACAACGAGAATTTATTCGCATTGGAAACCGTTAACGTCGTTTCAGGAGAGAAAGAGAGACAGACAGAGTTGGTCAAATCTAGATAGCACCTCTTAAAGTCTGATGTACCCCTTTTGGTTCTTTTGGAATTCAATGTCACAGAAGCGCACTCCCCCACGGTTATGAGGAGCCACTCCCCCGCATCTATGCAGATCTATGATCTATACAGACCTATATGATCAGATCTAGATTTGTTTAACATCTTTGTAATGTGTGGCGCAGTGGCAACCAGGACCACTGCACTGTGACTGAGGTTGGCGCTAATGACTTGGTTGTCGAAGCGCTATTAATCCTCACCCCCCCCCCAATCTTAACAATATGTATTTTATTTCCTACCATCAAACCTTTCGAAAATGTTCGGTGGGGGATTGAGGTTTAACGTGGGCATCGACAGCTAGGTTATTAGCACCAATCTCACTCACAGAGCAGTGGTCAGGGTTGCCACTACGACACACATTACAGCGATGTTAACAAACCCCAAATCTAGGTCCTATATTATATACCTGTACCTCCTGTAAAAATTGAAAAAAAATTCCGGACAGGAGGACAGACTTATCACCCAATTAACGCACTATGTCTCGTGGAAGATGGAAACAGCGGAGAACACCATGAAGATGGTGACAGTCAACAAGCAAGTGACGGACCGTAAGTGGCCGTCGACACCAATGAGAGTCAGGAGGGATAAACCCCCCTCAAACGGAAGCAATGAGTAAGGTTGGTGTGACCAACACGCAAACGGGCTAACACTACCTCTTCCCGGCGACTACGGCGATAAGATGACTGCCATTCTGCGACAGTGGGCTTTATTAGCCAGCCCGTTGTTTATTGCCGGAGAGGATGTGACTTAACGGTAAAGCTGAAAAAGGAATTGAAAGCAAGGCGGAAGGAAAAAGACGAAAGACTGTAAGACATTCTTCACGGTCTTTAAGGCGGTAAAGAAAGAAAGGGGGGGGGGGGGGCGAGGGTTTAAGGGGCGGTCGACGGCTGGGTCATTAGCGCAAACATAATTCCGCGTGAATAATGATGATTTTTTTTTTTTTTTTTTTACCTGTGACTTGGTGGCTAGGGGGTAGGAAACTTTGTCCTCCCTAAAATGGCAGCGAAGAGCAATGCATTTTTTTCCCCCACCCCTCTTTTGGGCGTCCCTGTACAAACATAGGACCGTCGTTTTTTCTTTAATACAACCGTTGTAAATACCACTGACCATCTTAGTAATTTTAAAAAAAGCTTCAAACCCTTCCTGGCTCAGGAGTCATAATGCAACTCACGCATTACATATTTTTTCATAATGCAACTTACACTTTATAACGCATTGCAACCCACGCGTGCAAATACTACGACTGCACGAACGGCATCATCGTAAGTAACTAAGTAAAAACAAGTTTGGTGTTGTCAATGAATTCGCTTCACATGTTGCTGCGACGTTATAGGGAGGTCTAATTCTGACGTCTTAGAAACAGATTGAACAATTATTACGGACAAAGAATCATACCAGTAAGAGGCCGTGGTCCACCATTCCAATATATTTATTCGCTTGCCCGTCTTCTCGCTGCTCGCTGACTAGTGGCTTGGTAAATCTGTAATTGGGGCTTATTGGTCCAATAAATAACGTTTGGGAATGATGCGGGTGATTTCAGGGGAATTTCTAATTAATTTGGACGAAAGACACCCTTTGGCCTGAGGCATTGGGTAGATGGTTTAGCTAGGACGAATAGGGATAATGTATGCAGTTCTAATGGAAGTGGGCCCCCATATATCAGAAAGCCACGTAACGAAATACAATGGTTTATAGATGATATACAAGATCATGTATATCACGATACAGGATATACAAGATATCAATGTTTGAATCGAAAAGTAGCGTAAGGTACTTAAAGCTATAATAGAATAGTCTTCTTGAGGAAGAGATGGAATCTTAGTCTTGCTGCATCAGACAGAGTTGATTGTTGCATTGGCGTCAATGTCTATTGTCTTGAATCAAGGATTCTGATCTGAGGGAGCTATACCACGCGCCATGGCTGTTTGCTGTGACGTGTATATCACGTGACTGGGCTAGTCCAATCAGACGGCCAAACAGGCCTAAATTAGGTTCGCCAGTCGACGATAAAGTGAGGTGCCTTCACACCATATCTCTCATATACAAAGAGATAATTTTTGAAAGTGAGCTTTATTATTTTAGAAAAATTCAGTCTGCTTGCACTGCATCGAAAAAATCCGTGTAATTTCCACCCGAATTACTAAAGATGGTGGAAAAATGCAGGGAATGTTCTTTCCACGAAAACCGTTCGATTTTTTTTTGGGAGGGGGGAGAGGAATATTTTATTATTATTTTAATTTAGAGAAAATATTTTACTGTTAGACAAGATTCTGAAAGATTCCGAAAATACTGAAAAAATTCATTATCGTTCCTAATGTCACGATAATACGAGCTGTTGCTCAAAGAGTTTCAGTGCTCTGAAAGCTGGTGATGCAAAGGCGTACAAGGTTGTAAAAAGGGCTTTCCTGTTCATTACTCGGCTCCTATGACAGATTATCCGTTGGTTAATATCATACAGCTTTATTTTTATTATATCCGAAATCCATTCAAGTTTTATTACTTTTGTGTTATTTTAGGCTGATCAAATTTTTTTTTTATTTTGTAAATATTCTAATTGCACTACCGCATTGCATGTCGATAAAACCAATTCGCCCAGAAGGCATTAAAAAAAGTAGCGGAAAATTAAACTGATAAAATATCTGTTGCTAGTAATGTTCTGCGTCTATACCACGCGCCACGGCTGTTTGCTGTGACGTGCATGGCACGTGACTGGGCTAGTCCAATCAGACGGTCAAACAGCCGTTGTTCTCGTTCGTCATTGGCTAATTGGGTGACGTCACGGCAAACAGCCATTGCGCATAGTTTACACCCTAAACAGGATATGTAAGCAGCGTTGTTTTTAAGACGCATCCACAGCCTGATCGCGACGTGACCGGCCATGCACTCACGGTCCGTCACGTTCTTGTTGATTGTCACCATCTTGATCGTCGCCGTTTCCATCTTCTGCGAGACATCGCATGTCAATCGTGGACCGTATTTCTGTGCTCCTGTCCGGGGTTTTTCAATTTTTACAAATATCTATCCGAGAAGATCTAGATTTGCGGTTGGGGGGGGGGGGTGAGGCTTAATGGCGCGTCGACAGCTTGGTTAACATCCTGTAAGGTGTGGGCAGTGGCATCCGGGTCCACTGAACAAACAAACAAAGAAACTAGCAAATCCGCTGGTTTGTTTCTAAATCTAAGAAAGCTATGATTCTGGTTCAAATTATTCTAGGAGCTGCTTGAAATTTTGTGTTGAGTATAATCGCCACGATATAAAACATCGAAAGTACCACGTGGAACGGGCAGACGCTATAGGGTGCAATCAGTCCTTCAATCGTTTTGGCGGTGCTCCTGGTAATAAGTACTTTTACTGCGTTTTAAAACTTTGTATTATTTTAGCTAATACCTTCGTCTCTTTAGTACCCGGTTCTAAACCGATGTCAAACCAAGGTACCGAGGTGTGTTTTTTTTTTTTACAGGAAAAAGGAACGTAAATACTGTCTACAATCAAACAATTTTGACATTTTAATACCCTAGCATTCCTTCAAACGAACCACAAAACCGGCCTTCATAAAACACACGTGGTTTTACGTTGAAAAACAAAAGAGCCAACCAGCCTGTACCTTGAATAATGTACGATGGTCCAATAAAGTGAATGTTGTAATTAAACATTTGCATGAGAGCGATAAAATAAAAAAGTTATGCGCAAATTTTTAGTGAGTTGGCGAGGGTTTGACGTCAGTTGACATTGTGTGACGTCATTCAACGTAGTGTGACGTATAGGTCAACTAGTTAGTGGCTTAGTTGTGGTATATGTTTTAATGTACGGTACTTCTAGTTTTTTAACTTGATAGCGCTGGGGAGGCATCCAAGCAAAAATTCGATTGCTTTATTGTGTATATTTTTGTGCGTGTATAATTTTTGTTCAATTATCCCCAAGAATAAATTTTAACGTCATTTCATTGCGGTATTTTTACGAAATCCCGAACGTTAGTCGACATTTAAGTCAGAGAATTTAGCACAGTTCTTACCGATTCCCTATGAACGAGTTGGGGGAGACATCTCAGGAACATTTCGGTTGCTTTATTGTGCAATTTGTGTGTATGTGTGTGTGTAAGGGTAATCAGTTGTTCAATTATCCCCAAGAATAAATTTTAACCTCATTTCATTACGGTATTTTTACGAAATCCCGAACGTTAGTCGACATTTAAGTCAGAGAATTTAGTACAGTTCTTACCGATTCCCTATGAAGGAGTTGGGGGAGACATCTCAGGAACATTTCGGTTGCTTTATTGTGCAATTTGTGTGTGTGTGTGTGTGTGTGTAAGGGCAATCAGTTGTTGTTTTCTCCCCAAGAATACATTTCAAGCAAATTCCCTCGCCGTATTTTCACTAAGCCCCGAACGTATTAGAAATTTAAATCGACGAATTTAGCGCAGTTGTAACCAATTTTTTTAAGAACGGAGTTGGTAGTTGAGTTATAACCTTACTCCGAGTTAGGCTGTACGATGCGCTAATCATTTACGATCATGGAGGCGAACTAACTGAGGATGGGATGTTAGCAGTGCTAATGGTTCGAACAGTCAATAAGTGTGCCTGGAAGCTAGGGAGAAAGTGAGTAGAACACAAGGAAAGGAATGCGATGGCTATAATGACATCATTTCCCGAGATCTCATTATGCCGGAGAGCAGATAGTAATTACCAGTTCTTTTTTTTTTTTTTTCTGCGATACAATGCCAACATGCAACACTGTTGAGTAACTTAAAGTGTCTGGAAAACAAATGCAGATTTTTTTTTGTGTTGAGAAGGGAAAGTGACACCGCCCTTGCATTTTTT
>JAHWFP010266856.1:0-80711 GCA_023313725.1 Lithobius niger | reverse complement strand
TTTTTTTTGTGTTGAGAAGGGAAAGTGACACCGCCCTTGCATTTTTTATTACCTGTATGGAAACGAGCCTTAATTATGTATTATATTATAATTATTATTATATTGTTCTTGGCCTGTATTTTGATATTGTAAGCAATCTAATTGTATCTTTTTTCTGTTATATGTCAAATAAGTATTTACATGATAAAGTCATTTCATTACTAACTGCTGTGCTATAATTGCATTAGTCTACATTCGATTGTTACTATTAGACATTGTTGTTGGATTGGTTTATAAAAGAGTGCGAGAGCGGGTGTGGGTGCAGGATGACAGGGTGCAGGATGTCCGGGTGCGGCTAACGCTCGCTAAAACCCTTTGACCCTTTTTATAAAAGAGTGGATCTTGATAATTTTTTCCTTAAACCGACCCCTCGTTAGAATCTGTAACCGCCATTCCCTAAAGAGCTCAGTTTACTTTAAAAAAAATAGAAAATGTGACTTTATTGCTTCTCCCCAGCCCATGTTTTATTTTTCCCTTTCAATATCGCCATCAACAAAATTTGAAATTTATATCGCATTTTCATTTTTAAATTATTCAGATCGCATATTAGGATCGTATAGTCCTAAATATGGCCATATAAAGCAAGCAGCTCGAAGGTATGTGCCGACAACGCCTCCCCCCCCCCCCACCTCTTCCCCCTCCCATGTGTCAATCTACTTAAACGTCACGCTCTGGTGCAAACCACTACCCATGCCTCCCAGCATGTGGCCAAGCAACACGGGCTTAATGCAGATTTGATCTTGCATGGGCCTTTTGATGCAATTAAGTTAGTTCAGATAAACCTAATTTCAAGCCCCTTTACTCTTCCAAAGGCTTTTCCACAGCAGCGAAAGGCAAGCTAGGGAACCCTTGGAGCAGAATGCTTAGACCGATTTAAGGTGCAGGCTTTTATCAAGGTCCAGGAATCTGTGCCACTCCTCTATAACTCGTACCGACAGTTGTGGGTCCATAGGGAAGCCAAGCCGCCAAACGCTCTCAGGAAAGACGTCAATAACGCCCGTATTTGTGAACGTGCCATTGCCCCGCCGCCAACAAATTGACGCTGAGTGGAAAGAATTAATTAATGGAAAGAGAAACCGAGCGTGTTGACACTGTTGTTACCTTTGCAGTTTTATTCTTGTTCTGAGGGCAGACTGAGAGCTGTGTCAAAAATGTATGAAATGTTTTAGAAATTAATAATTCAAAAAAAGAATCCAAATATGGGAAACGTTTAGTAAGTAAGTAAAATGTTTATTTCCAAGAAAGGGAAAAGGGAACCAAAAAGGGTCTAGCGAAGACCACTAACATTTGGCCAACAATTTAAAACACACAACGACACAACAAATGCACTTGAACAAAATCCAATACCCCGAGAAAGCAGCACGTATTTTGCTGTTTTGACCCCCAAAAGAAACATTAGAATTAAAATCTACGAAAATATTTATTAAGATTACACTCTTCCAGCATTCAACGGAAGGATGCCAACGAAACTGCAGAAACCACAGCTGCCGGAAGCGCATTCCAACAATTCAAAACCCGGTGAGATAAACTGGGCACGGCAATTCAGGCTAGCCTTATGGACCGTAAGCTTACACGGGTGACCCCTAGTGCGTTCGGAACAGCATAAATTGAAGAGATTTGAAAAATCACCCCAAACCTGCCCGTGCAAGATGCCATATGTGAGGCAGAGATCAGCTTTCAATCGCCTAAACTCAAGAGAGTCAAGACCCAAACGGGTGAGACGGGCAACATAATCCAAAGATTTTAAACCAGGGATGGCCTTAGTAAAACTACGTTGGACTGATTCGATCCAATCTATATCCCGCACCAAATGGGGTGACCAAACAAGAGATGCAAATCCAAGAATAGGGCGTACAAAGAGCTTAAATACACAAAAGAGAGTGGAGCGACGTCCAGAGCGAAACGATTTACGGATGGCAGCTGGCCGTTGCCTAGTTTTTTTTTACAATATGATTACAGTGAGTTGAGAATTTGAGGTCACTGGTAATCTAGACCCCAAGGTCTTTGACACAGTCGGAAGTTCGAATCGTGTCATCATTGAGGGTGTAATGGAACAGCTGGTTGGAAGACCCAAAATGAAGAGTCTCCGATTTACCTGGGGCAATAGGGAGTTGCCAGTCCCCCGACCAACCGTGCAACTCGTCACGTGCAACTCGTGATCACAATTTTTTTTTTCATCTTAATTTCTTTGAGACTTAAATCAGCCGAAGCAATTTAATGCCTGTATGGCTCAACCGGCTCAATTTGGAACATTACCAGACTTTTAAAGCAGAAGAAATATCTGGTAAAGGGAGGTGCCAACCCGGGGATTCGATCCGGGAAACCCAGTCAAGTAAAATAATCAGGAGAGTCTTATACGAACTGTTAATTCCTACGAGGAATTCATTGGTGGGACACTTGGGGTTGAGCCTCGGTTGATGCAATTCCTACGGGAATATTGCATCATGCTGGTACAACAGCCCCAAGGTGGGTTAGACAGAAAATAAACTTCAGTTCACAATCAGAGGTCGAAAACAACGTGGAATCGAATATAACGACCGGAAGAAAGTTTTTGGGGACTGTAAAGCTCTCTGTTTTATTCATACGATTTCTCATTCAGTGGTAAACAAATATTTTAGCATTATCTACTGAACGACGAACATGTTCGTGTTCGTCAGTTACAGAAAAACAAGCTTTTAGTTTATTTGCTAATCGCAATAGTTAAGTACTAGTACCGGGAAATCTGCCCTAGTAAAGTACGTAATAATTATGTAAACACGTAAATTACGTTCTGCACGGAATCCAAACATATGTAGTATAATTGGCCAGACCTTTTGGGAAAATGGATCCAGAGAAATCAACATAGCTTTCTTTTTGCAGTGGAACAGGAAAGATCTTCGACCAAATAACAATTTAGAGAAGGTTAATGATAATATTTTTGCAATGTTTTTCGAAAAGGAAAATCAGGAACAGAACATGATTACATTAAAAATACCGTAGCGGTTTTTACTCTGAAAGCTCATATCGAAAAAATGTCAGTCCTGAATTTAACGCACAATTTCAGAATACCGGAATCTCACCAGATTCTTGCGAATTTTCAACAGACAGTATTCGTCTGTTGAGCTAGAAGCATCCAGTAGGTCCGACGTACGCAGTGGGCCACGCCGAGCGCCGGTTTCGAATCACGATCTCCAAAACGATGTAGTTAGAACCTCTACAAATTCTCTTAGTGCATGCCTGACGAAGACGGACGAATACTGTCTGTTGAAAATTCGCAAGAATCTGGTGAGATTCCTGTATTCTGAAATTGTGCGTTAAATTCAGGACTGACATTTTTTAGAACATGATTACTCCCACAAAAGCAGTTAACTACAACAAAAAACTCAGCAACAATGGTCACCTAGGAGAAAGGACAAAAACAAAAGCACAGTAAGGGGAAAATAGAAACAGAAAGTGAAACTGAAAATTGGGTCAGAACTAAACAAGTAAGGGAGTGGCGACTACAAGGCTAATAGCGCCAGGGAAAAAGTTACTCCCTGACAGAAATCACGTAGGACAGTAATTAAGTAACCTTTATGCACATGCGTTTCGTCGGAGTGGTGGACCTGGAAACGAGCTAGCAACACAATCCACATTTCCAGATAAGTGATATAACCCTTTATCGTTGATCCCACTGTTTTTCTCCTTCATTGTTCCTCTACTCCACTGTCATGTCGTTAAAAGCATTATGTCATGGTTTTGGGGACGAATTGGGTTGCCAGTCCAAATTCGGGTCACACCACTCAGACGAACCGTAAGCGCAAAGTAGCTTAATGTGCTACGTATTTCTTATGTATGATTTAAGCTGTTTGACTTGTTTTCTGCTTTCCTTTGTACGAGTTAAGTTCGCAGCTTTGCCCGCCATCATAATACGGGGAAATGTGGTGTAAGTTTGTGTTGTGTATGACAAACCCACAGACAACGTGACAAGTTGGTGATTATGTCTGTATATGTTTTAACAAATAAAATTTCGTAGGAGATGTTTTAGCGCATATGCCACATTAAAAAAAGACGTCTGTTAAGAAATGTATGTGTACATTTGTGTGTTCTCATTACCGCATTGTGCAAATGATTTACTGCAGATGTTACATTTGAACGGTTTTTCCCCATGTGACTCTGTGCGTGGTATAGTAATTGAGTTTCTGCTTAAGCATTGTTTTGCATAAGTCACATTTAAACGGTTTTTCATTACTTTGTGTATGTTTCGTGTCTCGTAAAGTTACCTTTCTTTGAAAATGGTTGACCATAAAAGTCACATTTAATCGGTTTTTTTCTGTTCTTTTTTTTTTCAATTTACATTCATACTACTTGGCTGGTTCGCTTTTGCTTTGAGGCTCTCGTGCTATTCATACTTTTCGCTTTCGCTTTTGCTGACATCTAGTGAATGATTTTCAAAGTTCGATCCCCCCCCCCCCGCGGCCCCCACAGTTCCACCTTATTTTCAAATTTGCTGTGAAACTTTGACTAATAGTACACGATTACGTTTATCACGGCACTACCGTTAGCAAATGCTGCATTCTACCTGGGCTTAGCAGGGTATCAATACTCTCACGTTGTATTCCACCGAAAGGTAGTCTGGGATAGAAGTATAGCTGTAGATTTAGCTTCCTGGTTCCAGGCCAGTTGATGTAATATCATCAGAAACTTATTTTTTTTCAAAGCAGTGCTAAGAGGCATGACCTTCCTGATATGTGTGCAAGAAGTGGCACCTACCTGGGAGGCTGGACCCACAACTTCTACTCCAGTTGGCCTAGGCTAGAAACACAAAATTCCTTCCTTGTTCATTTAATTCCTAATCGTTTAAACCAAATTCCTCTTTAGTTATTTGGTAAAAACGTACAGAGCGTAATTAACGTGCATTTCGCGAACGGAAGAATGGTCACTAGTTTGACAACCGGCCACGTCTGGTTGTGACGCAGAATGAGTGTCGGATCATGGTGTCGATTTATCGTGCCGGCGACTTCTCGTTTATGCCACTCCTGATTCTTGTAATGAAGCAAACAGTTTGTGAAAACATAAGATACCGTAATCTGAGAAGAAAAAACTATCCCGGCGGCGAACCGACTGCGCTACTGTACGCGTGATGTCCTGTGTTCGAGGTAGTTGTGGTGGGGGGAGTCGAGGCTTGGTCGAGCCACGACAGCTAGGACATTAGCACAATCTCAGTCACACTGCAGTGGCCCGGGATGCCACTGTGCCACACATTATACAGAGATGTTAACTAAACCCCATCCTATCGTAAATGTGTACCTCCTGCAAAAATAAAAAAATAATAAAACCAGGACAGGAGAACAGAACAGGTGGTTAAATATATCGGTCTTATACATTATTTCTAAGTAGAATATGTAAAACTAGCTGTACCCCCGGCGTCGCCGGTCTAGCCGGTTCCGGCACGCCTGAGCGAAATACTGTAGTGGGCAGTATGGAATGAAAAGGGTGCGACTGTCCCCTGCTTCCTCCTCCGAACTCCCCTGCGGCCTACCCAGTTGTATGGTCTGGTGTCCCCCCCCCCGTAACCCCTTTCTCGTCCTGCACCGACTCCCCCATCCCCGACTCGGATTCCCCTATTGAGTGGTCTGAATATCCCCATCCCTGCTCCCCCTCCATTTTAACCCCTGCATATTTGTTTTTTTATGGAAGTAAATGTCTTTTTTCAATGGAGGACGCTCAATCGCCCGTTCCTCCGTTGTGATACCAAGCGCAATAAGCCCAACAACGTTCGTGCATGCAGTGATTGTTACTGGACCAACTTTGAAACTCTTCAAGTCTGCTCTAAGGGGTAGCATTATTAAAGGAATATTTCGATTGTTACTGATTGTTACAGGCCACACCCGTTTGTTTGACATTGTCGATCGCTCGCCCTCTTTCATTATAGTGCATCATGATGAATTTGCTTGCCAAACCTAAGCGTATTATATGTATATAGATAGATTTGGAGCACTTATTTTTCCCCAACTAAGACCCTGAACTTCCAACTTTCAGGCGACTTTCCAGTAACTGTGAGATTGCATTACATTAATTCAAGAGCCTTCTAAAAGACAAAATTATCTCTTGCCTTACCGCGTCGTTACTTAAGCGAGACGCAAACGACGAATACCAAATAATAGGTTAAAAGTTCCAGTTGTAAACTAATTAGCATCAAGCAGCGAGGCTAATTCCGGATCGCTAACTCTATTCAAAGGGAGTTAGCCCTGCTTAAAACAGAAGCAAATGTCTTAAGACAACTACTGCTGTGAACGAGGCAGGGAGTTTAATCTCGTTTTGTTGTTCGTTCCCTAAATCTACTCTTCGTCAAGAGTTTTCTTCACCGAAACCAGAGCTACAAGGAGTCGGTTTATGGTGCGTGCACGGGAACCGTTCGACGGAACAGAATTAAAACGTTTGGAAATCAGATGCATTTTGTAGCTTCCTGCCTGCGAAACGAAAACAACGCAATTGTATTCCCCACTCCAAACACGCTCGAACATTGCTCGATCTCAGGAAAACTGAAGGATTCGGAACAATTACTTTTATCCAGCTATGGCTTCTATTGTTTGCGAGTAAAAGTCTGATTCAGGAGCTTTGAAGTATTCCGTATGTTGTTGTTTTCAGCTATGTTTCTTTCTTACAGTGTTTTAAAGCACTGAATAGGGATGTGGCACGATACGAAAATTTTGTATACCGATAATTTTTTTTTTCATTTATCGCGATAATCGAAAATATACCGATAAAACAAATTTTGAGGCTGGAATAACCATTTAAATTTATTAATTAAAGAAAAACACCTTAGCTGAAGCCTACAGTGCAACCTTCACGAATGTGAATTGTGTGGCACTCGTAGTTTGGCCAGTAAACATGAAAATGCCCAAGCCATTGTCCATTACTTCTTCACCATGTAGCAACAATTCAGCAGTTGTGCTTCTACTTAAGGCTTAAATATTGTCTGCATTAAACCAACTCTCCAATCGTCTAAAGTGGCTGTCAACAGTATTTTAATTGGTTGGAGAGCCCTTGTAATTTCCGCAGGCAACGCCTCAAACCGCTCGTTTCTAGCTATTACGGTTTCCGAGATATGACGATTTAAGCATCGCGGTTTGCGCGATAATTCAATAAATCAGAAGAAGTGTGCTATGATAATCGAAAAAAAAATTTATCGCGATATTATTGAATTATCGATTATCGTGCTACCCCTAGCACTGAATTAGGCGTGTCGAGTATATGAGTACCTATATGAGTATGCATAAAACTTACCATTATCAGCATTAAGTTGCATGAAAAACATGTTCAGTCCAATAGTACAGTTTTGGTAGGGAAATAGTCATGGATAGGGATGTGACATAGGTAAAATGACGGACCAACAGTTCTATTCTCACAGTACGAATCATCAAACGGGAGTTATGGCAATACCATTTAGGGAAACAAAAACGAGACTGTTTCCACCAACAACGCACCTCCTGCCAAGCAACTCAACAGTTACAACAATACAATACTCTCTCCAACAGTTCATACCCAGTTTAAAAGCTAATGCATGTGTTTAGCTCTGTATAAACTCCACAACACTTACCTGTGACTTGATTTAGTGATTCAGTGTTAAAATGTACGGCTGTTGACAAAATACCGCTGGACACAAATTATGATAGTTTGAGAAAGTCACCCACGAACAGCCGAAAATGTACGGTGTTTCATTGAACGTGTGCTGGAAAGGCTGTAGGTTGGACTCTACGTAGTTAATATTTTAATAGAAATAAATAAAAAGTACGAGGAATATGCGCTGAGAGAATTCTCAATATTATATTATAATATTATATTTCGGCGTAGTAGCCGAAAGCCAGCGTGATTTTTTATTTTTATTTTTCCCGTAGTTCATGGCAGACGATGAAAACGAACGTTGCTTTTGAAGGTCTTTTAGCACCGTTATAGAACCTTGCAAGAGAAATCCTACGTTTTATTCATGTCATCATTTGTCAATTACATTTTATTTTTATTTTGCACGGCTGCCCAGATAGGTTACCATCAGCAAAATCAAACGATATGACAATGATACCGCTGCCATCAGTGTCTCTTGGAAAGACACCTGACCTTCTACCTGCCCGGTCAAAGCGTCCAAGTATTTCTAATGCACCAAATACACGCGTGTGCTTCAAACAACTCTTGGTTTACACTCGACTACTGGGGTTTCTGAGATAAATAAACAAGCTGCCTGTTTAAAAGACCTTCACAGAACGGCAAAAAACGTCAATGGAATTATAACTATACCGAAGGCAAGATGGGTGGTGTGTTAGGCGGCACCACCTGTGTATGCCAAACGCCATAATTGTAAACCTGAAAAGATTTCGAAAATCTGTCCACAGATGGCTCTACCTATCAATCTGCTGTTTCATCTGCTGTTTCCTTAGCGTTGTAGAAGGTACCGCTGAGACACGGCTTGGAAGAAATACGATCTCAGACTCGTTGGAAGACTTAAATTTGCTACCTCACGTCTCCATCTTTAATTTTTCACACTTACAAGCGATGAGCTAGATCACGCACAGACACCCACACCAACCTCAAACAGCGTTTACAACACCACCCACGCACACACACACACACACACAGACGCCAGCCCAAAGGCAACCTAATGGATAATCGATCTGGGGTTTACGAAAATATCGCCAGTCGCGTGTAATAATTTCGCCGATAAATTTCCTCGGATTGCTGGTCAAACGGAGTACGCAGCTGAGAGTTAAGTTGCGCTAGTCTTCCCCTGGCAAGTCGGATGTGATAAGTTGGTCTTCGCGACTGAATCACCCCCAACACCTTCTAACGTTTCATCCTCTACCCCCCCCCCCCCCCCCCCCCCCCCCCCCGTCTACCTCCAAGCATTTATGCCTGATAAGAAACCAGTCAGTCAAGAGAACAACACCTTCCCAGGATCATGTGGGGCGATGTAGCGCTAGGCGTCTGTGGGGAGGAGAGGTATTAAAGTCAATACACAAAACCAATTATGTAGAAGAAAGCCTCAAGAAAGGAAGCGGAAATATGAGAACTGTCCAATGTTGCACGCCCACTCAAAATAACACACTCACACATACTTAATCCTCGAGGACATTAGTTTGTCCATGATCACCTGTTGGTCACCTGAGGATTCATGTTAAGGAACACAGTCATTAACAAACACTGAAATAATCTAACGCGTTTACTGTGGTTGGAGTAGAGGCAAATCTGTACACTGGCACTTGATAATGAATTAAAGTGGGAAGCACCTGAATATGAATGTTGCAAAAGCTCAAAGGTGCACATATTACGCAGTTGTCACAGAAACTTCGTTCTTTTGTTATGCTTACCTTTTTCGAGCTTTTTAGTTCCGACGATTTTTATTCACTATACAATGCCACTGTCGTATCTAGAGCTGGGCAGTTATAAGAACGATGGGTGGAGTCCAACTGTGAGTCCACGTCAGGGAAGGCAGAAGGAAAGCCAGCATGGTACTGGAATTAATATTACGGCTTCTCCCTCACCAGCTTTCTACCTGCCCACCAAATGTGGAATATTAAGAGTCGGTTCTCCCGTTCGTTCATCCCAGCTCTACCTCTAGAGCAAACTTCAAAGACGAATTAGATATTTCAGTTATTGTTAATGACTAGGTTCCAAAACCGGGGTTCTGATCTCCAACAGCTGCTCATGAATACTACCGTCCTAAAAGAGTTTGCATGCGTGTATCTATTTATTGGTTTTGGTGATTAGCCTAGCCGATTACTAAACTGCAGAAGGTTTTAGGTCATAATAAAAATTATAACACTAAAATGAATATTGCAATTTGAAAACACTATCACTCAACAGAAACAACAGTCTGATAACACAACGAATGCGAAAGTTAAAATGCCAACTGAGATAGTAGCTGCGTTTTTCGCTGCGAGGAACGAAGCTACTGTCTCAGTTGACCTTGACTATGATAAATGCGCGGATGCGATCGTTTACTTATAAGGCAGGCGGTATTTTACTTTAATCGTTACTTCTTAGGGCTTAAACATTTTTATTGTTTTTAGTTACCCACTTCCGTGAAACGATGCAAATCCTCTTTAAATGTTTATTCGTAGCTAAAGGTATCCTCATTCAGAGGATGCATTCTACTTTAATAAACGCTGATCACTCCATAGGATTGATTTTTTCTTTGCAATTGCAGGTCATATTATTGCAGTTATGATAAGTTCCTGTATGGTGCTATTACCAGCCTCGTTTATCCTACTTTGTCGTGAACAGGCCTGAGCTTGCTCAGTATAGGGCCAATAAAGTACGACCAGGCCTTCTGTTCCAGTAATCATGTTTCCTACTTCCAATTAGTTAACGTTAATGCGGTTCTATTTTTATCTCTCAGCAGCTGGTGAAAGACGCCTATACGCCGATGTTGGTGCCTTAGGGACTGGAGAGGGTCAAAGGTCACTTCACTTTCGCCTATACGTCGAAAAGTTAGGGAAAATTAGAGAGAACTTATTAGTTCTAAAACGTAAAGTGCATACAGCAATCGACATGAAAATAATTTTTTTTAAACCAAGGTTCAAAACCATTAAAAAATGAGAAGGAAGGAAGGAAAGTAGAAGGACACGGGCCGACGCACGAAACAAAACAGATTACTTAGTCTGTCCTAACACGTTGGCAGCCTTCGATTTAAAATCCGCATTTCATACGCAACCTAAAGATTGTGTAGCCTCCACAGAACTGTGAAGTGTAAATAATCCATCACCGAAATTCATACGCTAGAAATAACATAGCGTAAGAACCCATCTTTATGCGCTTATACGTTTCACGTTTATTTCTAGCGTACGATTATTTTCGCTGACGGCTAATTTACAGTTTACCTTTATGTTATTTACAACGATTTATGTTGGTTAATTTATCCACAGAAATTGCCGCGTACGAATGACTGTAGTGGCTGCACCATAGAACTGGACTCAGTGGAAATACATTCCAAAAGCCTACCGTAAAACGCTCAAAGTATTGCCGAATTACACATACCTTTTCAGTGGTTTAATAGTAACAACAAAAAGATATTTTTTTAAATATAAAATCTTGGTAATCTGAACAATACTTTCTATACAAAACAAGTCGTCGAAAGTTGTTATATTCATAATTCGTAAATAGTGACTTTATTTGGTTTGTTAAAAACATTTCTGACTGGCAAACGTACAGACAGACACACTGCAGCTCTCGTAGTCTCTCATAACAACCTGACAAACAGGCACTGGGCCAGATTATTGAGATCAGAACATTATTTTTTCATGCAGCTAAGAAGAAATTTGCCACCAATCAGTCACGCAGACAATAGGCTCACAAATTTCCCTTATTCAGATCACTATTTCAGTATCACCTCCTAAGATTTCTTTTCGATTCGCAGTTTCTCCTCAGCTTAGGTATACACCCAGGAAAAAACGTGAACATTTTCTAAAAACCTGCAATAACTTGAAAAATTCCAGTAACTTGGAAGTTTTATACCACCGGATTCCGTGTACGCAGTTCCATCACTGTGCTGGAAAGTGAGACTCTGCGAAAACAATCCTAGTTTACCGGTTGCGTGTGCGACATGCCCGATTTTGAAGTGATTCTTAACGATTATCGATTGGTCAGAAGAAAGATCGTGACAGTATCCCTCGAGGTCCACACACGCAACGACCTTAATCCTTCGTGATCTTGTTAGTCCAAAGTCTTTGGATTTCAAGTCGCGGTTGCAGGTTACTGTGTGTCAACTCACTGTCGGATCAGCTCAATTCTTCTTTGATAGATTTAAATCCATCATGAGCGGAAAAGTTGGAAGAGTTTTGACAAAAGGGGGAAAAAAATGTAATCTGAGAAGTATGCTGTAAGAATGTCGACGAGATGTGAGCTGCGATACTGTACGTACTTCCTGACGAGAGGGGGTGTTGAGGTGTATTGGCACGTCGACAGCTATACGTCATTAATGCCAACCTTCACAATGCAGTAGTCCGGGTTGCCACTGCACCACACATTACAGATATGTTAAACAAACCTCATACTAGATCTTATCATACATCTGCACCACCTGAAAAATTATTTTAAAAAAGGACAGAATCATCACCCAATTGACGCGCTACGTCTATGGAAGATGGATCAGCGACAAACATCATTATGATGGTGACATCCCACATGATGTACCGTAAGTGTCCGGAGGCAATAACTGCATTCAGAAGGCAATACTCCCTGAAAAGGAAACAATGTGTGAGGTTGGTGTGACCAATTCGTAGATAGGCCAACACCACCTATTCTCGGCGACTGCAGCGACAAGATTGCCAAACCTGGACAGTGCTTTTTATAGCTTGCAACCTATCGCGGTCTTGTTTGGCCAACAAGGCTTGCCAAGCAGCATACAACCTCAAACGAAAAGATGGAAAGGGAACAAAGATGAGATAGCTTACGAGATGACCAGAAAGTGCCCATTTCGCAGGTGCATCAGCTTGTTCATTCCAGCTATCCCAACAGTCTTTAAAATCACATTCCTGATGAAACTTGGTTTCTGCGCACGCGAAGCAATCATGCAATTCAAAAGAAAGTGTGGCCATGCGGGACAAACACGCGCGCGACTGTTCCTTGTGCATGAACGCTAGTGTTGCGCAAATCCTCTAGACAGATGCCGCGACATGCAGATATCTCACAATAGCTAGCGGTACGCAAAATCAGAAACCAGAAATTTAGTGCTATTGTTGCTTCTTTTCACTACACACAAAATTCGTGCGCAACCTGATTAAAACCAAACTTCCAACAAAATCCATTGAAACACACAAGTTTACAAACTTCTCCTTTACTTTATGTTTGGTGTGCTCATTTGCGTTATGCTAATCGGTGCTACACACAGACCGACGCCCAATGACATCTGCTAAATGTTTTAATTTCCATTCAATACCGGAAGTTCCAGAATGATTAGTATACGCATTCTCTCGCACTGCCGTACTTTTGTGGTCTTTCCCGGCAGGCTTTGTTTTAAATTTGCATACTTTTGGACAGCTTCGTTAACGAGTTGGTAAGATGTGACGCTCCCTTTACTGACCGCTGATTGGCTCTTTCGTCATGACGTCACACTCGTTCGCGATGCCTAACTCAAACGGAGCGAAGACGATAGATTTGAATTTATCGCGGTTGCGGTGTTGTTCTGCGCGCGCGAGCAGACTTGACTGCTTCGCGCGAGCATGAGCAGCACTGCGCGTGTTTATAAACCAGGCTAGAGTTTCCCCTTACTTGCGAACGTCAAAAAAAGACGTAATTTTGACGCAGTCGTTGCAACGTTTGTTCACTACATTGCCAACGATTGCGTCAAAAACGCATCACATCTGTCAGGGGCGTGCTACCCCCCCATGCAAATGCTACACCTTTGAAACAAGTGAACTGCACTCCTTTACTGACGGCTGTCATCCATTATGTTTGTTGTTGTTTTTAATGAGCCTAAACGATCGCATACACTAGGAGCTCACTCTTACACTACTTTTAAAACCTAACTTACAACTAACGCAAGTATCATGGGCGCCAACGTGACAGCCAAACCAACCAATGTCCTGAAACCATATTCTACCCCATATGTAACAAACGTACTAATATACAAATTCACCACAATGTATCCAATTAGCAGCCCAATGCAAAGGGACCGGCCAACCAGAGAGAAGAGAGAGACCGGTGCAGGGGCCAGGCCTACACAGTGAACCGTTTTAGCATACATTTAACAATGAGAGCAAATTTTTTTCAAAGGGTTTCAAAGGGTTTAACGAGCGTTAACCACTCCTGGTCATCTGCCCGAAGCCCTAAGGCAAATTTGTTTGCCTTCACATAACAATCCCCTCTAGGTAATTGTGTCTGGGTACCTTCTATATCGTTAAGCTTTATTGTCGTGTTGCTTTTCTGGTTCATCTCTGGACTCCATGTTTCCCTTGTTTTCCTTGTATTGTTCCCTTTTACGTGTGTATTAAAAAGGGAGATCTTGAATTTAGTCAGAAATATTAATTTAGTTGTAAATGTTAATTTGGTTCAAAGCTGGCACATGTTCATTATTAGGGCAGCCCCCAGTACATTGCCGGTTTTTATAGAGCATTGTTGTGATTTCCCATTAGAAGTCGCCCAAGCTTTCATTAGATTTAGTTAGATCAAGGGTTGAGAGACAAAGAGGCCTAGATCCCGTTTGCATGAAAATATTGTGACGTCATCAGTACTGTGCCTCTTTGTTGAAAACACAGTTCGAATCGCTACTTACACAGCACAGACAATTCCATTTAATAGACATACAAACAAACGGACGTCAATAGAATACGGATTATAGAGATTCCCACTGCGGATGGGACGTGAATCTCGCTATCGCCACAAACAAACAAATGTTACGATCTTAGTTATATAGATTATTTACTTAATTTAGTTGGTACAAATGCTGTCAGGGCGGCGCCACTGTTCTCTGTTTAGTTATTCTCCCCCTTATAGTCCTACTTAACTTATTCTCTGTAATGTGTGGCGCAATGGCAACCCGGATCACTGCACTGTGATTGAGGTTGGCGCCAATGACCTATAGCTGTCGACACACTTAAATACTCAATCCCCCCCCCCCCCAACCAACCTAACCGAACCATCAATAATTAGCAAAACACACAAAACCACAGAAAACAACGCCAGTAACACCACAATCATCGTTTATGATCTAGATTTAGGGTTTTTTAACACCTCTAAATATGTCCATAAAAAATGTATGTGTACATCCTTCAAAATCCTTTTTAAAGGTAGACCGGATAAAAATCCAGCAAATTTTGAATATTACTATACGTTGACACTGGTATCTATCTGCTCACCGCTCGGTATATGTGAGAGGAGAAAAATAAGCATGTCGCATCCGTAGACAGCATCAGCTTTGATGCAAAGGTTGAAAAAATATCCAATAACTTTTCATACGCTTAAAAACTTTCAGGAGGTTGTGGCAAGATGGCAAGAAGAAATATTCTACGGACGATGAGACCACGCTGGCATCTGATAGAAGTCACCTTTGGGAGGAAACCCAACAACAACAGTTTTTTTTTTTCTATATATAAATTTCGTTTTTGGAAAAAGCAGGGAACGAGGAAGGAAGGGTTGGGGATAGCAAATGGGAACGTTGGTGATCCTTTTCAACAGCAAAGCGTGAGTCGTTGGCAGTGTGCGGCAGAGTGAAGCCTCCAAGCTTGTTAGGGCTTCGGCCCCCAAACTGTGACAGGTAGGTGGCCTGTAGAAAATATTTATCGCCTCTGCAAAGACTATCGTGCGGGCCCGAACGAGCCTGGGCTGCCACTAGAACTCCTCCGTTTAGACAGAATGGCCCCACAGCGAGTGGCAAGTTTGGTCCTGCACCCTAATGCTTTGATTGCTTCTAAATCCGCCTAACTCTTTCCCACGCCCTTCTTCTATGTCCCTTACGTTTATTGTTCCCTTATTATATCATGCTGGCCGGCTGGTTGGCTAGCTGGACAGGGAGGCACAGCGAACCGGCCATTGGACTAGTCTAGGTGGGTCGGTTCAATTCTTCTCGTAAAAACCAATGGTAAAGAAGAGTGGTTATGGGCCAAAGGTGGTGGGGTGTTTTGCGCCACGAGCTTTAAAAGTGACCTGCTATCACATTTTAGGTTCTGTTTTTCTCCTTTTATTTCTTCTTCTCCTTCACTTCCCTTTTCTGTTTTTTTTTTCATCCTCTATTTCCTTCCCCACCACCCCACCCCAGTTTTCAATTCTGTATGCGTGATCTCTGACGTTAAGAAAATAGGGTAACAGTAAATTAATTATTATATGTCTATTTGCAGCAAAGAACTTACAAGAAATCTTCTATAACATACAAGAAGGAAATTTCAACGCATGTTTTTCACTAACAACCCAACACATTAACTTGCAAAAGGAATTTACAATGCAGGTGTTAACTTTTTAGTAATCCAACCTGTAGATAAAGTTACAAGGCAATGAATGCAATCGCTCTTTCAATCACTCATTCATTCGTTTAGTTTAAGCCTCCGTCGACCTGCGAAAAGTAATTTAACCACCCTCCTTCGAAAGCGAGGAAGAATTCACAGCGCAGGTCTCACATAATAATCCGACATCACCGTGCAGAATGAATTCTAACATTCAACACTTCCTTACAACAGGGAACTTGCAACTCCATTCAAAACCATTGGACGTCATCATGCAACTGGGAAATTGTGATGGAGGCCTCATCCTGGCAATCCTTCATCGACCACTCTGAAGGAATGTACAAGACAGATATATCTTTAAAACCAAGCATCGACCGGAGAAAAGAAATTCATAGCTCACATCTAACTTTTAGTAAGCTTACATCGACCTACAAGACGAAATCAACGAAAGGAATTCACCTACATCGAGAGCAAAAAGAAGTTTCGAAGGCAAATCTTAACGTACATTTATGCAACCAGACCTACTTTCTCCCTTTGCTAGTTTATCGCTATTGATTTACAATGTGTTTCCAGTTTCTACTAAATGTACGTAAACCATTACATGTATGATAAATACGAATAAGGATAAAGAACAACGTGCAACGATAATATTTTAAACATTGCTACAAAATTGTCACCGTTTCTCGCTTTTCCACAATCTGCCTATTTTCACACAAGGAACATCTTAGTGGTGATCAACAACAGCTTGCAGTAACAATTCATAATCTAACATGGCGTCCACTTAGGGTTTGTTGAATTGAAAACAAACCGTCGAATGATTGTATTCAGATATCAGTCCGCCATCTTGTACTGCAGTAGGGATTGGTTTTTTTTTTGTCATAAAACTGACACCGTCACGCTAACGTACATCATAATTCGTGTAGTAAGCTACGAAGAGAGGATCTCTGTCTGCATCGTTGCCATGGTTACTAGGTATAGACAAATCGAAAGTCACACGCTCCGGTAAAGGAGAGAAAAGGAACCAGTAAATTTAGCATAAACTATACGTAAAAACTAGTGAGCAAGAAAATGATATTATTTAGTGTCACTGCTTAACTACGCCCATAATGCTGTTAACAAAAAAGCTAAACGCACTAGCAGTAAATACACACCAAAGCTGGTACTTCGACATCCACAAAAATAAATACACTGCGATGATACCAGCAGGGAACAGTAAAAGCATGGATGTAACACCATACGTTTTACTGTTCTCTGATGAATATGCATCGTCATGTATTCGTTGTTATTGATTTCGAAATATTAGCAACTAGAGGAAGCCCGTGCTATGCACGGGGCCGGTCATGAATTAAGTTTACGGACACATTTCCCGGGATATTTTCCCGGGACATTTTTCCGGCACTCTTCCCGACGACTTGTCAGATTAATCGACCACTCATGCCTGCTTCCTGTTTGCATGCAGATAGCATGGGAGAGCGCATTCGCAATGCGGGCGCGAGGAGGGGAGAAATGATTGTTCGGCCCGACGACTTGTCAGATTGAACCTTTATTGAGTTGATCGACCACTCATGCCTGCCTCCTGTTTCCATGCAGGTAGAGTGGGAGAGTGCATTTTCAATACGGACGCGAGGAGGGGAGAAGGGGTTTTCCTTTTAGCCGGCCTCCAAGATTATTATAATGAAATACAAATATTCACTGCAAGCGTATCTGGCATTATGTTCACATTGCAATTCTTCGTTTTTAAAATATTATAGCGGCTTGCAACATGGAGTTTACAAAGAAAGTATCTTCTTTGGCAATCTTTCGTCACCCTGCAACTGGTAAGTTACAATGTAGAGCTTGCCTTTAACATTCGACATTATTGACAGTCGCCGAGAAGAGGTGGGGCAGGGGGGATTGAGGCTTAATGCGCGTCGACAACAAGGTCATTAGCGCCAACCTCAGTCACAGTGCAGTGATTCGGGTTGTCACTGCGCCAAACATTGCAGAGGTGTTAAACAAACCCCAAATCTAGATCCCGAAGAGTTGGTATTGGCCATTTACGTATTGGTCGCAATATTGGCAATATTGGCCCCCTTCCTTTCGAGAGGTAAGTCCCTATTGAATGCCATTATTGTTACCGGGGTCACTTTCGGTCTATCATGTGCTTGCGGAGTGTCACCATCTTGATGGTGTTCGGCGCCGTTTCCATCTTCAACAAGATTTAGCGCGTCAAAATGGGCGATGAGTTTGTCTCCTTTCAGTGGTTTTCTTATTTTTTTTCAGGAGTTATAGATGTGTGGTAAGATCTAGATTCGGGGTTTCTTTAACATCTCTGATGTGTGGCGCAATGGCAATCCGGACGACTGCACTGCGACTGAGGTTGGTAGAAATTACATAACTTTCGACGCGCCATTTTAAGCCTCTCGAGAAACACGAAATAATGATAACGTGCTACGTTGTGTGTGAAAAGGGTGGGGGTGGGAGGGGTTGAGATTTAATGGCGCGTCGACAGCTAGGTTTCAAAAGATTTTATGCTCTACTCGTAATTACGTGTTTCTCTGTGTCTGTGTTTCTTCTCTGTGTCTATACTTCATACGATACGATAGCCTTTACGAAGTTTTTAATTACCGATATATTCT
Source organism: Lithobius niger (assembly GCA_023313725.1). Lineage (NCBI taxonomy): Eukaryota > Metazoa > Arthropoda > Chilopoda > Lithobiomorpha > Lithobiidae > Lithobius > Lithobius niger. The sequence continues at coordinate 62,167 of JAHWFP010266856.1, read as the reverse complement.
CAGTGTGTTTTTTTCTCTGTGTCTTTACTCGATACGACGGCCTTTACGAAGTATTTTAATTACAGATATATTCTCAGCAGTTATATAGACCTAATACAGTAATAATTTTAGAACGAAGACTGCTGTAATCCTCCAAACACCCTTCAAATACTCTACTGTGTAGTGTAAAATCTTTCAACTACAAAGTATTTATGAGAACCACTCTTTTTTTTCCCTCAGAAATTGCCGCGCAAAGAAAACCTAACTTTCGTCAAGTTTCTTAATGAGCTAGTCTCTTTCTTTCTCCCTCTCTCTCTCTTTCTCAAGCATTTTGGCGTTCATCCATTGCCTTGTGCAAGCTGTAAGCAAATACTGACATTAGGCTTTCCACAAAAACCCTGCTGACTGCACTTGGCTCTCGGGCCCCTAAAGTTTACAATTCTGCGTGTCAAGATTCGTTAACGCTGCAGAATATGGCTTTGGAAGGAGAGAGAGAGAGCGTTAGTTTTGAACCGCTAGGGGATAAAGAGGATAAAGTGGACTAACGTAAGCTTTAGAAAAACAAATACGTTTTTTTCGCCTGCGAGGAGTAATCCGACGAGAACTTAGCACACACCACGTGTGCAAACCAGGTAATATTTAACATCGCATGAGGACGGTAATTTGTTAAATTTATTTGCTTTTCTTAAAGTGATATTGTAAAAGCAGTGAACGTAAGATTTAACTCCGTAACGCTCAGGCAAATGCACACGCAAACCCTAAAACTCGCTCTGTGCAAACCTATTTGCTATAGGTTTAGTTTGAAAGGTATTATGCTCGACTTGTAATTACTATTCTCTTTCTCTCTCTCTGTATATGCCTGATACGACAGCCTGTGCACATTTTTTTTTTATTAAGTATGTATTCTCAGTAATAATAGCCCTAGAGCTGTGTCGATAATACAGATGCGGTTTTTGCACGAAACCTGTACCCAGCCATTAAAACTAACGAATGCTTATTATTTTGCAATTATAGCCCGAGAGCGTAGCACGAAGGGTATAGTCTCAAATTTAATTACCATGAGTTAGTTTTAGTCTGGTTACAGGCTGTGTATGAAAACCTTTTTAGCCGTATTAATGACAATACCTAGACGGCTATTGGAGTATATCGCAATTCAAAATAAATAATAAAAAAAAAACACTGAATACTATTTGTATTTTTTAGTATTTATAACACCAATGTTACTATATTTGTTCGACATTTCTTCTCAATGAGAAATCATTCAAGCAAGGCTGCGTAGTCTGCTTCCGTCTTTAGGCCTAGCCGCGCCATCCATTGAAGATAAAAATGGATCGTACCCTAAACTCGACGCACCATCAGAGCTTTCGTAGACCCATGCACCAATGTTCTTACCATCTGAATTATCATGGCGAAAGAGCTTGGCGTTCTGATATCACGACGTCACACGGCCGAAAAGCTTGGCGGGAATCCTTAACAAGTTTTGTTTTGGGGTAGATTATCATTACACGAGACGTTTAAAAAGTCTTTTTAAGGTGGATACAGTTTGTAGTATAAAACATGGCCACGTTTGGTGCTGTAATTGGTAAGGGGAGGGGGCGGTTGAGGCTTAATGGCGCGTCAACAGTCAGTTCATTAGTGGCAACCACAGTCTTAGTGCAGTGGTCCGGGTTGCCACTGCACCACATATTACAGAGATGTTAAACAACCCCAAGTCTATATCTTATCACAGATCTATCCTGCAAAAACTTTAAAAAATAACCCTGAACAGGAGGACAAGCTTTTCGTCTAATGACGTGCTATGTCTCGCAGAAAGTGGAACCAGCGACGAACACCATTAAGTTGGTGACAATCAACAAACAAGTGTCGGACCATACGTTGCCGTCGACACCAATGACATTCAAGAGGAATTAACCCCCTCAAAAGAAAACAGTAAGTTTGGCAAATGCTGGGTCAAGGGGTTGAGGCCCAATGATACGTCGACAGTTGGGTCATTGGCGCCAACCTCAGTCACAAAATGTGGGGTCCTGGTTGACAGTGCGCCCCACATTGGCGAGATCAGTATCATGGTCGAACCCAGACGAATACTCGGTAACTCGGTAGTGATAACCCTAGAGCTTTTGTCACGGCTGCGGTTTTCGCATGAAGCCTGTAACCTGCCATTAAAACTAACGAATGCTAATTATTTTGCAATTATATCCCGAGCGCGTAGCACGAGGGGTATATTTCAAATTAATTGGCATGGGTTAGTTTTAGTCTGGTTATAGTCTGAATGCCTTTTTAGCTGTAATATCGACAAAGCTCGCGGGCTGTTATATTGGAGTATACGTATCCAGATACAAAATAAATAATAACAAAGAAGTAACCTTGTTTGTGTTTATTAATATTTGTAAAGTAATGCTACGTTTTATTAGCTTACCACTCGCATCAGTTCATAAAATTATTTCTCAGCTACTAGTTATCTTATGCGAGGCTTTATTGTGAGCTGCTGCCGTTTTAGGCCTAAACCGTACCGCACCAAGCACGCATTGTTTAGATCGACCAAGACAGGGCTCTGTGTGTGCCTCCGAACGTTCTACATTTGGATCGTTTGTTGAAAATTACACTGAGATCGAAATTCTAAAAGACTATTATAATAGTGTCCACGGCCTATCTTGAGTTCTCCGCAGAACGAACACAGGTAAACGATTGTACGTTTTCAGTAGCAGAGTGCCTTGTTGATATCCAAGATGGTTACAAAAACAATGGCGGCCATCGATTAAAGCCACCCCATCCAGGAAGACGTAGCCGCTCACAAAATACTTGCAGGACTCAAGATACACCGCGCACACAATGCGGTGATGCTTTATGGTAATAGCCCGTCCATAAATTGTACGATAATTACCTAAAAATTATAAAGTGTGATGGTTAAAATACGATACCCAGTCTGAATAGATAGAATTCCCCTGCTAGTACACTGCATACGAGTCAAAAGCCGCGGTTATTAACTAGCAGCGGCGTTTGTTTTAAGCTTAGCTCGGCAAGTTGTGTATGCAAACGACGATAACATCCTGGGGTATAATCGAGGTGCTGAGGTGTATTCGGGAAACGGAATATAATCATAATCACCTAGTAATACCCTGCTAGGTTGATTATTCTCCGCTAGTTTGAGTTACAATCGTGAAAACTAGGCTTCTCTAGTTTCCACCATTGTAACAAGCGAGATGTACTCAATGAAATATACATGTATGACGATGTGCGCTATGTGAAGACGTGATATATTTGTTATCGAGAGCAGTAGATAACCCACATGATAAAGCCAATCGCTCGACGTAACGACAAATGCAGTGCAACTGTAATCCATTTAGCTACATACCATGTTAAGACATGCCACCAACATGTTACTGTTCATGAATTCATATTTATACCTACAATAACTGCACGGGCAATACGCCGTTTTGTAAATTGCAAATGGCACACCTTTTTTTAAATCAATTTTAGAATCACAATGGCAATCTCGTTTCAACGAGCATATTATTTGCTCGCAGTTGTTCGTCAACCACAAGTTGTTCGAGAACTGACACATTTGGGCAGACAAGTTCTCTGTAAATTCAAGTTAAAGATTGCTATACCAGTTAGGTTGAGTACCGGTTAGGGAAAGGACGTTCAACGACCGACTGCAGTGTCCCACTAGCGAGGCGAATTCAACCGCAGAAATGGGGTTGGGACTTGAGTATGCCACTTCAGTTTAAGCAAGGCAAGCCGGGGTTCAAGAAAACTGAAGTGCAGTTCTGATCAATGGAAAATGAAGCTTACTTGAAAATTCAGTCATGAACATCACCCTGCCATCCAAGCCTTTGTTACAATGAAAGTAAAACCGCTATAAAAGAAATTAAAACTGTTACGTTAGACTTCCATTGCTGTAGTGCCTTTGTTCTTTTCTAGCATGTGATGCACGAACACTTCTGAAAATTGTATTGTGGACAAACGTAAACACCAGAAAACACGATATAAAAAAAAAAATTCCAACTTGAAGACCTCCACGGCTTCAAACTTCTAATCTTATGCTGGGGCATTGTTCTATTGGTAGGAATGACGCAGAGGAAAGAGGAGAAGATGACGAAGAAGAATAGGGAAGAAGACGGTAAAGGCCACGTATTTGAACCGAGGAATGAACTTACAAGAGGTTTTTGAAAGGATACTTGTGTTCAAAGATGTCGGGCAATAACAACGGGAACCGAAGTCCGTCATGGGGGTGACAGGAAGTATTCTTGAACCTTCGTCGCCGGCAACGAAGTGTGAAGACGCCGGCCAGGCAGTTCTCTCCTTCGTCCGCTCATAACTAACCCGTGTGAGTGGGACGCTCGAGAAGTAGAAGTATATACGACGGTGGGTTGGGGAGGAAGGGGAGGAGGGGAGGTATAGTAGTTGGATGGAGGTGGGAAGGCAAAAGCCATGAGAAACACCGGAAAAAGGAGTGGGGCATCTGCCAAAAACTTCCTTTCAGGCCGCTTTAGAGCCAGGGCAGCTCGTTTCAGATGCCCTCTGCAGCTTTTGACTCAAGACTGTCACTAAAATATGTTACCGCACCAGTCCGACAAGCAGCACACTGCACACACCACGCCACACATGGCTGGTATGGTTTCCATGGACGACAAGGAACCAAAAAAAATATCTAAAGAGGAGATGAAGTATCATGAAGCTGGGTGACGGGATATGCCTTACCTTGATAAAGCGGGTCGACCAATATTAGGAAGGGGGATACGGAAGCATGGAAAAATCATTGTTGGTGTGTCACGTTATTACACGTCTGAAGGTTAGTTGAAATGAGTCTAATAGACAATTAAAAAAAAAAAGAAGTGATATCGTATGGAAAACCAAAACTGGTAAAAGCGACTGCCAAATTCGGAATGGTTCGGCCCTGCAAATCACCAAGTTAATCGCACCGAATATTTTGGACGTTAAATAAAACCTTGAACACGGTAGCAATAGTTTTTATTGAACTTTCGAACTATTAGTCGGTGCGATTAAATGGGCGAATATTTTGGCGTGTTGATATCACTCCTTTGTAGGGCCAACCATTCGGAACTTGGCGGTCCTTTTTTCCAGTTTTGGTTTTTGATGTGACATACCTTACCTTGATAAAAAGGATCGACCAGTATTAGCAAGGAAGGCACGGAAAGATTGGAAAATCAACACTCTGATTGTTTACACCCATACTTAAACTAATTTAGCATTAATTTAGACCATCAGTTGTAAAAATATGGGGTAGGGGAATGGAATAACACCAGCCTACGAGTATGAAGCAGAAGGTTACAGCGTCTAGCAATTCAAATGATCACTGACGAGACAAAGAGGATAAGCCCAGTAGTTGCAGCTAGAAAGGGTTAACTTGGATTAAGGGGGATTAAGCTTAATGGTGCGTCGACGGCAAGGTCGATCATTAGCGCCAACCTCAGTCACAGTACAGTGGTTCGGAATGCAGTGGTCCGGGTCTTAAGGGGTGCACCTTGCGTTGATACGGAAGGTCTAACATAGCTCGGTTAGCTATTATTACTATAGTCGAACTACCAGTGGAGTGATTGTGTTAGAAGGATGGTGCGGTCGGATGAAACGATTCGTGCATGGTTTGGTATCGCACTTCTCATTGTTAACTGTCATGCAATTATTGAAATTTTTTTATGTTTAGTCCTTATTTTATACACTCGCCGCAGTCGCCGTGAGGAGGTGGTGTTGGCCCGTTTGCGCATTGGTCACACTCGACTTACTCACTGTTTCCTTTTGCGGGGGGTTGACCCTCCTGAATGTTATTGGTGTCGGCGGCCACTTACGGTCCGGCACTTCCTTGTTGATTGTTGCCATCTTGATGGTTTTCGTCGTCGTTTCCATCTTCCGCATGACATTGTGCGTCAATTGGGCGATAAGTCTGTCCTCCTGTCCGTTGTTTTTCAATTTTTGCAGGAGGTGCAGATGTATGACAAGATTTAGATTAGGGGTTTGAATAATATCTCTGTAATGTGTGGTGCAGTGGCAACCCGGACCACTGCACTGTGACTGAGGTTGGCGCTAATGACCAAGCTGTCGACGCGCCATTAAGCCTCAATCCCGCCCCCCTTGTTTTATATTTGCACACTGATTTTCCTCAGATCCCATGAAACTGTAGTAAATGTTTTTTTTTTCGTAATTCGTATTGTACCTGTCTGTTAGTTTTTGCCTAATGATACAATAAAATTCACTAAAAACCGATGTTTCAGAATAGTTTCATTCCGTTGGCAACCAGAATTGTTTTTAGCAAATGCTAAAACTCAAAAGATATGCACTTGAATGGTTTCCTATCCTATAGTTTGTTCCACATTATGTTTGCAGGAAACTGACTGTGTGATGCTACGTTTCCTTGCATAAAGAGTGCAAAAACATGTGTATATCACACTTATACACTACTGTTCGAGTCTACGAGTGGGATATTTGCGTGCTTTTTGCAATCGCCCTGCCAGGAAACGTGGCGTCATACAGTCAATTTCCTGCAAACATAATGTGGAACAAACTATAGACAAAGAAACAAGCAGAGTACAATCGAAAATAATCACTTTAATCACTTTATTTACTTTAATTTCGATTTTATTCTGCCTGTTTCTTCGCCTAGGATGGAAAAAACATTCAAGTGCACATATGTTGACTTTTATCCTTTGCTAATAAAAAAAATGTCTGCTTGAGAGCAGAATGAAACTATTCCGAAACGTCGGTTTTGGCTTGTCTTTTTATTAAACAAATTTTCTCCTATACTGTTTTTTTTTTCAGTGAACTCTCACTGTCGCTGGCCTTTACCAGTGATGTTACTGACCAATCCATCGACTTCAACAATTGTTTTCAATTCTCAACCGTTGGAACCGTACTGTCAAGCCCACATACTACGGACGTTCCAAATGCTACGTCGAGTTTTTAATATGTTTTTAATGCTCTAACTATTGGCATTTTTATTACTAATTTCTATGTGGGGACCTGAGTACGTACTTAGGTGTCTGGCTCTGTGCGTACCTATCTTTTACTACAAATTGTACCATTAGTACTTTAGTAATTAGTACATTAGTAATCAATACTACTTGTTTTAAACGACAAGTGATGTCTGGCTCCGTACATACCTAATGCTATATTCCCCCCCCCCCCTTGTGGCGGCCTATTTTTGTGCATCGTAAGTTTTATCTCACCTCCGTTTCTGAAGGCTGAATTTTAGCGACTATTTTGAATCCTTTTCACGCCTGCATGCTCTTGAACCAAATATTTTATTATTATTATAATTATTATTATTATTATTATTATTATTATATGAAATATCATTTGGTTTCATTGGCCTCGTTGACTTGTTGGTTGATTGCAATTATTTTTATTTCTTTACGTAAATTGCACAAATTTAAACTACCATCTGGATGTGAATTGATTAAGCTGTTTAACTGGCGCATGGTGGGTGCCTTTCTTCTCGTATAAATTGCACAAATTGTATACTGTTTCAAAAGCAAAAAAAAGTAATTGCAATCAGTGCCGGAGCAAGGCGTTTGAGCGCCCGGGGCCAGTAGCTCATTGAGCGCCCGCTTTGTATAGCAGATTGCAACCTGCCCCTCCCCCACGCCTCTACCGATATCTACCCAAAAATGAACCCATCACGATGCCAGACAGATAATGCCAACACACTGAAAACACATGAATCTGACGCTAAGGCGTAAGACAAAAGTATTTACATTTGAAGGATTACTAATATATTCAGTTTATAATAGAGGTGCCCTCTGACTGACAAGAAAAATAACAAGAACATGAATTTGGAACCAATTATTTAATTTTCGACCAGGAATTTTGGTCTTGTTCACACTAAAAATGTTAACACATTAAAAAAGGCCACAATTTGTGGCAGCTCTCACTTTTTTTAGTGTTTTAACATTTTATTGTGAACAAGTCCCCAATACCGGGCCGAAAATTAAGTATTTGTTTTGCAAGGTTCGTGTTCTTGTGAGTTTTCTTGCCAGTCAGAGAGTACCTCTCATAAGCTCACTAATTAATTTTCAAGACCAGTTGTATTTAGGCTAGCTTCGCCAAATGAGAATTTATTAAAGTTCAATTTTCTTTTTTGGAGTGGGGTGGGGCAGCGTTTTTGGCGCCCTTTCCTCTTTCGGCGCCCGGGGCGGCCGCCCCCTTCGCCCCCCTCTTGCTCCAGCACTGATTGCAATCAACAAACAATGAACCAACTGATATTTCGTATAATAATAATATAATATTTGGCTCAAGAGCATTCAAGTCTGAAAAGGATACAAAATAGTCACTAAAATTCAGCTTTAAGAAACGGGGGGTGGGGTAGCATTTATACAATTAGATCGAGATTTGAGGTTTGGTTAACATCTCTGTAATGTGTGTAGCAGTGGCATTCTGGACCAATGCACTGTCACTGAGGTTGGCGCTAATGACCAAGCTGTCGACGCGCCATTCGGCCTGAAATTCCACCCCTTCTTCTTCTCGTTGGAGTTGGCTTCGTTTCCGTTATTGTTCAGCCACTGGGAGGTTCAATTCTTCATTCACGTCCTGGGCTAGTTTTTACTGTATTCATCGTAAAGTCTGTCAAATGACGAAATTTGATACCGCATGAATCGTTCATTTTTGTAAAGAGAAGTTTTCCGTAAAACCATGTTGCTCTAATGGTTGTCGTCAGCTGTACGACGTTACTAGTGTCGAATTCTGTTGGCCGGTATTTGTGCATTAAGAAGTCAGCGTCGGATTCATTTACGACCAACATCAGTTTGAAGACACCTGTTGCTATTTTTAATGAAATTAGATGGAAGTAATTCCTTCATTTTATTAAGAGCTGCGCTTGAAGATAATGAACCTCTTCCAAAAGAGAAATTGAATACTGTACTTCAAATTAATTTGAGGCCGTTAAATGAAATGTTCGTGCTTTACCTGTCAATTTACTTCAGTTACTCTTCCTGAAGGAAATTTGTTAAGGGGGGGGGGGGAATGAGGCTTAATGGCGCGTCGACAGCTTGGTCATTAGCGCCAACCTCAGTCACAGTGCAGTGCAAATTTGTTAAGTAGATGAATTGTTGCCAAGCTGCTATGCCGTGTCAGTCAAGTGTTCCCCTCCCTCTTAGAATTTGGACTAAGTTTTAAAATGAGTACATAAAGTTCCGTTGAAAAGGGGGGGGGGGGGAGATGAGGCTTAATGGCGCGTCGACAGCTGGGTCATTAGCGCCGTTGAAAAGACGACTACACCCTGATTCAATATACTTTAGTCTTCAATGGGTAATCTCCATCGTAGCTATTGTATTGGGAAAACGGACCAGTTCGGAGTCCCTACCTAGCATCGGAGTCTCCTTGATCTATCATTACCAGAATTGGAGACTCAGCTCTTGACATGCCAAGACCTGAGTCGGCAATTCTGGCAGTTTGTATATCTAACGAGACTCTTGATGCTGGGTCGAGACTCGGTACAGGTCCATTTTCCAATACAATACCTATACGATTGAAAGTCATGGCTTTTTGACGACTTTGATGGTATATATTTGTACAACTCGCCAAGTGGGTCTCTGTACCCATCATATGATGGGGGGGGGGGAATTGAGGCTTAATGGCGCGTCGACAACTTGGTCATTAGCGCCAACCTCAGTCACAGTGCAGTTCATATGATGGGTCAGAACCTTAGTATCGTTTGTTACACCCAGTTCTCATGGCACTCTTTATTTCTCTCGATTTTAGTTACTATTTAAGTCCAGCCTGTTTAAACAGATTTGATAAACTGAATACCTATTTTTTTTTAGATGGATGTCATCATTTTTTCCGGCTATAGTGCTTACGCAGTCATTGATTTCTGTCTCATTCATGATTCATTCTATCATCATGAATCCGTGGATGATAGAGGAAGAAAGAAATAAGGTAAAACTTTTCTGAAAAGTGGGACTACCGCAGTTAAACATTATATAATCCACGTTTTTTTTCGACAACGAAGTATTCATTTCCTTTTTCAAAAGTGCACATATAATGAAATAAAAGCGCAGACAACCATGTTAAAAGCAACCGTTACATCTTTTGCGGTATTGCATGTTAGGTTTTAACTCCGTCGAGGAGCGTCACTAAATCGGCACAGTCACTGCCAGACCAGGTTATAGTGTGGTGGTTTGTGCCTTTATTGGACTACGTGTACTTATGAGAAAGCTAATATACAGTTTAGTGCCTGAAACTGAAACGTGCCAACATCAGGACGGAAGGACAGACTGATATAAAGGGATGGGCACGTCAACACCTTCGTTATTTGCTCCCAAACCTGACAAATTTAGCCTCATTTTGGCCAACAGAGCAGTACACAGCGGAAAACCAATAACCATAGAACCTGTGGAAAAACATAGAAACGGGGAGCAAAGAGGTGGCTAAAAAGACGTGGCTAAAACGGCATGGAAAGTGCATAAATAATATGCATCTAAAGAGCCGCGGGTCGGAAAAAAAAAACAGAAAATTCAGCTAAAGAGCCGCAGAGAATAAAGTGAAATGTTTTGTTACTGGCTTTTAGCAAAATACAATCTACACTAAAAAAGTGAAGGACAGCAGAATGGAACGAAAAAAACTAAAGCTGGCTGCAGAGCCTAACGCATGAAACGTAAGCGCACGTACAGGGCGTAACTGCGGTCTGTCCAAAGTTTGATGCTGGATCCTAGACATCGAATTAAAAAAGAAAATCCACACACTAGTACCATAGATTAGAAAGTTAACTAGATACACCGTTTCACTTCTTCCCGTCCTACGCGGATCTCTAGCGGTAGTTGCGGCTACTAATACCTCTAATAATGCATTGTCATCGTTCTGCTTCGAAAGCAAAGCATTGTCAGAGGTATTAGTAGCCGCTACTACTGCTAGAGGTCCGCGTAGGACGGGAAAAAGTGAGACGGTATATCTACTTAACTTTCTAATCTATGCTAGTACTTATGGAAAGCCCACCTTTCCCAGTTAGAGATTTGGTAAGTTTTGCATAATCCTCGCATTCGATGGTCCTAGGAGGTGGACCCACACACACTAGTGTACTGTAATCCACTTCAGTTGAAAACACCACCACAGCCAGCGCTTCCTGCCATTTAGTTCACATGAAAAAAAAAACCACTACGTGGTGGTCAGTTAGCTTGATGCAATGATTGTAAGGCCCACGTTAAATTAAAAAAATTTTTTTTTTATTTATTCAGTAAATCCTATCCAACATAAAAAAAATAGAACGAAGAGGGTGTGACATTGCATCTTTCGTGTGCAAAGGTCATCCGACCTCGGAAAAGAGCATACCACCACTGTTGACAGCTACTTCATTCGTCAAAACTACGTTTATCCTGTTTTGAAACCGTAAATACTTGCTGAACACTACATCAAAAAAGCAACAGTAATGTTGCATTCTACATTCATCACTTAAAAGTTTTTAACCATAATCCGCAACTAATTCAAAGATAAAAGTGATGTCTACAATTCATGATTAAGTTGACCATGCCCTGTAAGTTTCACCCTGCACTTACTCTGCTGTAAGTCACATCCTGGTGATTCCAAACATGGTCTCCATGGGTAAAAGTGGACAAAACTATTTGTTTTACTACCACCCACGCTTCATCTCAAAATATTAACCATTTAATGCTGAAATTTTCGTAACACTGTGATCAAAATAATCTAACTTACTCTTAGTGGTGTTCGCATCTTAAAGAGTGTTTTTCTCTACGTTTTGCTGATTAACCACGAAAAAGGGGATGTGGTGTTTACTGCTAAACTTCCGATTTTAATTGGGCTGCAGCCGGATGAAAGTGGTCTGCCCAATTATAGCATGTTTGCCCCGGGCTTAGCCTCAGACCCAAGGAAGCTGACTATTAGGGAAAATGTACGTTGCGCCTAATTACCATGGCAAGTGCTCCTTTCATTTTTATACACATCCTAATCATGTGCAGATTGATAACGCAGCTTGCCTTTTGCTATATTCTGCATGGTAATAGTTTTGAATCCATACCATTTTTGAAGCCAAACATGCAGGAGCAGGAGATTATCGCATTTATCTCCAATAGCTTCACTACTGGTGACGACTTTGGAAAGTAATGCATCCATTCCTGTAACCTTCGTAATATTTTCTTCCAGAAATAAGAACCTGCTACATACTTAACACTTTCTTAGGAAAATGAGAATCTGCCACATTCTTAATACTTTCTTCCAAAAATGAGAACCTGTAGCATTCGTAATACTTTTTACCAGAAATCAGGACCTGTAGCATTTTTAATACTTTCTTGTAGAAATGAGGACCTTAACTTCCTTACAGAAATGAGAACGTCCCTGACAGGCGAGCAGACTCACGAGTTCAAACAAAAATGCTGCTTTATTACGTACCCTTTTATCCATATTGGCAAGTGTTTGAGGCATTCGGCCGAAGGAAACCGGATCAGGGAGTTCCCTATATAGAAATGATAAATTCGACGCAGTAATGAAGCACTATCACAGCGTAGAAGTTAGTGCAACCCCAATAGTTCACCATCAAACCATTGAAAAATCAGGATAGAATTAGAAGCTTGCACATCACCTCTGTCACCAAGAATCGTGCCATGAACACTATGAACCATGAACACTACGAAACACTTCACCATCATGCAAAAACGGCACAAATCATTTAAGGTACTTCGAGTTAATACTTCATATTATTTTTGACACGTCACCACATGTGACATCATAACACCATTGCGATTCTGTAGCATTTGACGTTTGTCTTTGATGTTTTTTTCTTTTTACTTTGCAAGATATTTTTTTCGTTTTCTGAAGGTATCTCCAGCTCATATTTCATATGTTTATCTCTAGTTAAGTAACGAAGGCCAAAAAGGGGGTCTCTGGTGAAAAATTAAAGCATCATTTATGTTTGTACTGTGAGTCGACTCGCCTGTCAGGACATCCTTCATTTGTGAACTTCCAAGAAAACTTTCTTCAATTTTCTTATCTTCTATTTGCTTTACGAGCGATAAAAAAATACGATAAGGTATTGACAACAAAGGAAGATATTACAGCTAAAGGTATTCACCGTAAACACCGATATATAGCCTGAATTCTACTCACGTCATTTCAACGAAGTTTATCCAAGTAAGGGTGTCTTCTTAAAGTTTGCAAAAAAAAAGAAGATTATGAGGGGAAGAGTTAAATTCGCTACGCTACTTTAATCAAATGTATGATCATAAATTATTTTATTTTTTTACTTGTTCTCGCCCAAAACCGTAATTTCCCAAATGATCTGCCTTTTGTTGGCCTTTACCAAGACACTATACTTTGTTCCACATTATGTTTTCAGAAAACCGACTGTATGACGCCACGTTTTCTTCCAATATGAGCGCAAAACATCCGTAAACATCCCATTCGTAAACTCTAACAGTAACTTTGTTGAGTCTTACAAGTGTGATGCCCACCTGTTTTTGCACTCTTAGTGCAAGGAAACGAGTCGTCATCCAGTCAGTTTTCTGAAAACATAATGTGGAACAAACTATAACCAATGCCATGGAACGACGAGTGTGTTAACGATTCTCACGTTATGGGCAGAGCTCAATCTAGCTGCCTATGAAGAAGTTGATCCAGTGGGTGACTGGGAGTAGGCCTGAAGAGCTGAAAAATGAATGAGTGCAAAGAGGTCTGAAGAAGCTGAAAAAATGGATGACAGAAAGAGTCCTGAAGAAGCTGATCAAATGAACGAGTGGAAAGAGGTCTGAATTAAGCTGATAAAATGGATGACAAAAATAGGCCTGCAGAAGCTGATCAAATGGTTGAGTGGAAATAGGTCTGAAGAAGCTTATCTCAAATGGATGACAGAAAGAGGCCTGAAGAAGAAGCTCAATGATGAGTGGATCGAGGTCTGAAGAACCTCATAAAATGGATGACAGAAAGATACCTGAAGAAGCTGTTGTAAAGGATGAGCGGGAAAAGGTCTAATTAAACTGATTTTATGGACGAGTGGAAAGTGGTCTGAAAAAAAACTGTTTAAATGGATCAGTGGAAAGAGGGCTGAAGAAGCTGATCTGAGGTATTGTTGCTTTATAGTACATAGAAGATAAGTCATTAGCACCAATCTCAGTCAAAAAGCAGTAGTCCAGGTTGTCACTGAGCTACACATCACGCAGATGTTAAACAAAGGCCGAATCCAGATCTTATAAAAGATCGGTATTGCCTGCAGAATATATTAAAACGCCGAAAAGAAGGACAGACTCATTGCACAAAACTGTCGTAAGGAAGATGGAAACGGCAATGAAGATAATCAAGATGGTGATAATCCAACAGCATATGATGGACTGCAAGTGGGCAGCGACACCAATGACATTCAGGAATGTAATTCCCCTAAAAAAATATTTTAGGTTGGGGTTGGGAGGGGGGGGAGTTCTAAGGCTTTATGGCACGTCGACAACACGTTGGTGTGACCATACGTAAGTGGATCAACACCACCTCTTTTTGACGATTACGGTGACAATTTGAGTGCAAAGCTTGGACAGTGCTTTTAATAGCCCACAACTTATTGTCGTCTTGTTTGTCCCACAAGGCTTGCCAGCAGCATGCAATTTCAGACGCAGAGTTGGAAGGGCGTTCGAAGGGACAAGGGTTAGATCCCTTTGAGAGGATTAGACGGACCCCTTTGTACTGCCACATCAGCACACTCATTCCCAGGTATGGCCCAGGATCTGGTTGGTGACTGGAACAAAATCTGAAGAAGCAGATATGGAAGTGACTGGAAATAGGTTTGGAAAGCTGATCTAAGGGATGCGTGGAAAGAGGCATGAAGAAGCTGATCTGGTCGATGATGGGAAAGCGGTCTGAAGAAGCTGATTTTTTTGTGACTGGAAAGAGTTCTGAAGAAACTGATCTGGCTGGTGACTGGAAAGAGGTCTGAAGAAACTGATCTGGCTGGTGACTAGAAAGGAGCAGATGTTATAGTCACTGCAAGTCAGTGTCAGAAATGCTAACGGAGGGAACTATACCCAACTGACTAGCGGCTAATGGATCGTGATGTTGGTCCCTATAACAACCCATTATCTAAAATGCCGATAACGAAACAGTTCACATCAATATTTAACACCGTTTACAACTTTCAGCTGACCTAAGTCAACCTATAAAGAGGCTATAGTCTACAAAAAATACGAAGTTTAGAAAAAACAGACGTTGACAGCAGCTAAGATACGTGCCATAGGTCTACAGCAAGGAAGAATTCCAGAAATAACAGGAAGAATGGGGAAGTTAATAACAAATACCAATAATTTTGATAACCTAATCACAGATAACGTCATGGCCGGAAATAACTGTTATTGATTGCTACGGCGTATGGTGCATAAACCAGCTGATAACTATTTGCCTATTTTTTCTTCTCAAGTGCGCTTTCATGTACTTTATCACGCTTACAATTTTAGAGACACTTTCATGGGTTACCAATGATTGAGGATGACGACTACTTTTTTGTAACTTTCTTCCCGCACATGATGTCTTGAACCTCGACGACCATCTTTTCCCGATTTATTTACCATTTGGAAAATATATTCTGAAAGCACCGTTCACTGATGTTTCTTCACACAGCAGGGCATAATTCCCTTTGGCTTTGATGTTCTATAAACAAGGTAACGTTCGAGAGTTTGTTGATATAATTTTTTGTCGTTTTTTTCCTTTCTCTTCTTGAGATTCTTGCGAACAGTAGGAGCAAAAGAGAGCTCAAGCCACCAGAAGAGATCAAACTACCGCTCTTTGTTGACTCGGCGGAACTCAAGGAACCATGAGGAAATACGACGGCCATGCGTCACACTGACGCACACCCAACGCTTCAGACGATCTGGTTCGGGGTCGACGAGTTGGCAACATGAGAACCCCTCCCAATTCCGTCTACCCTGCCCCCCCCCCTTCATATTCCTTCCTTCCCTCAACAGCCATTGACAGCAAGCAACCGGAGCGTACGACTTGGGTTGCGATTATCTCTCAAAATTAGGCTGAACCTTAAAACAGAGAAACAGTGGTTTGAATGGCTCCAAGAACATCTAAATTCTCGAACTGGAACGACTGTCAGTACAGAAGAAATTCCGAAGAAAGAAGACGGTACTAAAAAAGAATAAGGAACAGTTCTATTTTACGCAGAACCATTCTCATAAATAGAAAACTCGAAAGCATGGCATATTGGCTGAATTTGTCTCATAATTGTATTACACCCTTACAAAGTCCATAGGACGTGAAGCCCATGCATTAAACAGAGATCGAGTCTTTACGGCAGCTAGGTCATTAGCGCCAACCTCAATCACTGGTCCGGGTTGCCACTGCGCCACATATTACACAGATGTTAAACAAACCGAGCGTAGATCGTATCATAAATCTGTACCACCTGAAAATATTGAAAAACGCTGGAAAGGAAGACGGCCCCATCGCCTTATTGATAGGCAATATCTCGTAAAAGTGGAAACGGCAACGAATAATCGAAGATGGTGACGATCAACCAGCATATGACCGAGCGTGAGTCGCCAGCGACACCAATTACTTTCAGTACGGATACAGGGTTCAGTTCAGACAATTTTTTAATTCTCAAATTCCCTGATATTTCCAGGTTTTCCAGGTGCATTCGATGGAAATTTCCAGGTGTTTTACATACAAGATATTTACTTAGTGAATCAGGCAGCTAATGTTTTCATTAATATTTGTGCGAAAATAATCCAACGTCCCAGAAAATCATCA
Source organism: Lithobius niger (assembly GCA_023313725.1). NCBI lineage: Eukaryota > Metazoa > Arthropoda > Chilopoda > Lithobiomorpha > Lithobiidae > Lithobius > Lithobius niger. Next base: position 45,499 of record JAHWFP010266856.1, on the reverse strand, counting down.
CAGATATTGGTACCAGATTTGGTTTATTGAAGTAATATCTAAAATACTTGAACATATTAAAGCACAATATAAAATATTTTCTACTAGCCTAGAATTTTGTTTCTGATCTGCTAATTCAATGGAACTAGCAGAGAATTTTTTTCAAATTTCCCTGTTTATTTCCCTGATTATCCAAAAAGAAAATGTTGTTTTCCCTGAAATTTCTCTGCACTTTTGGTTCTATTTTCAATTTTTCTGAGATTTCTAGGTTCTTCAGGTTTTCCAGGTTTTGTCTGAACCCTGGGATAACACCACTCAAAAGGAAGTAAGATTGTTGCGACCAAGACGTAATTAACATATTGCAATTTTTTGATAACACATGCATGTTTTGTAATCTCTAAATTCTAATCATGGTTCGTAATCTCTAAACTTACTGCGTATAAACAAATACAAATGATTTATTTAATTTTTGTGCTTGCACGTAGTTCGTGCCTGTACAGGTTGCTGCGCAGTTTTTGACTGTTTCTGTACTTGCACATGAAGAAAGCTATTACCATTATTAATATTATTATGAATTGAAATGAAGGTCTGTTAATCCGTAATGATTGGCCTAATGAATTTTAGCTATATTTAGCGTATGGTTTTCTTTGTTGTGTCATTGTTTTATTTTACTCTCTTAAATTCCCGTATTCTAAATTTAGCAACAACCCTTTAGTCAACACACAGTATGTTATCTTCCAGACAAAAATCATACCTAGCCCTGTCTGGCCGAGAAATGCATGCTAGTTTCTCCAACAAACTTGCTTCATTAAAAACGGGAGACAAGAACCATCTCACAGTGCATTTTTGCCCCCAGGTTACGCACTGATTAAACCGCTGTTCCGCATCGATTGTTGTAGCTTTCCACCTGAGGCTGTGTGTGATGTCTCCACCATTAACCAAAGTACAAGATCTCTCTCGAGGCAGTACAGCCTTCCCACCATCTTTACTCTTGTCGAAAATGGCGCTGGGGAGTGTTACTTAAGAAAGATGAGGGTTGGGAGAAAAAAAAATATTGTGTTTCCAGGCTTTTCGGTGTACACTTATTAGCTGTCCCATGGAAGCACGGAATTTTGGTTAATTCTACTGCAAACCAAGGAGTGAGCAATACCACTTACATAGAAATATTAGATATAAATCGAGTCGACATCACGTCTCGACGATGACATAGTCGAATGACTTATTAGAACATCCAAAGGCCTGTTAAAGAATAGTACTTAGCGTATTGACTAAAAAGTGATGTAAATTTCGAAATTGGAACTAGATTCAAGAAACTCTGAAATGATTCAGTAAACTCAAGTACTCGTTCTCAGCATATATGCAGACAGTGAACGCCCCAACTGTTTCCGGTTTTCGCAGGCTACTGGCTTGGAACAGTTGAATGTTTTTCTTAAGTGCCCCTGGCCCCCGTGCATTAAACTCTGCCACCAGCAGACCCCCTCCCCTCTACCCCTGTTTTGGGAACGGTATCAGTGTCCCCAGCCCTTCCGTCTTCCGTCCACGTAATATGTGGAAAACCAGTATATTTATTTATGATAAAATAACAAATTCGACTGTTGCTGAAACTTGAACTATCACAGTCTCCCTAAATATAGCACACACACCAACCAATTTGACAACTCAACTATCCTGACATCAAAATTTAATTCCTCAGCCCGAACATAGTGAAAGGTCTTAATAGACAATTCAAAGATTTGTTAAATAATAGTTTTTTTGTGTGTTGACTAAAGAGATGTAAATTTAGCACATGATAGGAATTGCTCTCAAATGATGCAGTACAGTAAGGAATTCGCCAGGCTTAATGGCGCATCACAACTAGGTTATTAGCGCCAACCTCAGTCACAGTGCAGTAATCCAGGTTGCCACTGCACCACTCAATACAGAGATGTTAAACAAAACCCAAATCTAGATGTTATCATACATCTGTAAACCTGCAAAAATTTCCAAAAGCCCCCATACAGGAGGGCAGCCTCAAAGCTCAATAATTAACATGCTAAGTCTCATGGAACATGGTAGCAGCGAAGAACACCACCAAGATGGTGATATTTTAAAAGCACGTGATGGACAGTAAGAGAGTTGAGAGTGCCTTACTCTTCACTCCAACAGAACTTCACATCCCTAGATTTCCATCTCCGATACTGAATTTACACTGGATCAGAATTTGTCCACAATCCTCATTCCTACAGAACTCATTTTGTTCTGCTGACTGAATTCGTCATAAACTACCAGGACTTCACTTATTAAAGTAACGTAAAAACTAGTTAAATTTCATAGGAATTTAATGTTTATTGATGTTGCCTTTTTGGCCTGTGTCCATTTTTCTCATCTTAAAAGATACATAAAAAATTAGCAACAGGTGTAGGCCCGTTGCCTTGTAGTTTGTTATCTTCTGGAAATTACTAGAAACAATCCATAGTCGAATAGGTACACAACGTTTTATAAGTAGTTTGCAAGCATATGTATGAGAAAAGTGACCCGTTTTTTTCTGGCTAATAGGATACTTTGGCTTCCGCAACTGTTTCTTGTGTTATTACTGTTTATCCTCACAAGTCCAGCTGTAAAAGCTGACTACTTGAGTTTTCGAAGTTTTAATTTTAATTACAAGGATGAAAGATGGAAGAAAGCATATGGTGGGAAGAATAAGTCAACACAGCGGTTACTTAGGAATAGCTTGCCAGGATGACTTTTCAAAATGAACAATTGTAATTTCACTACAAAAGATGATCAGCAAGAATAAGTGAACACAGAGATTAGACATTCTTATTGTTGCCAGGGTGACTTTTCAAAATGAAGAATTTTAATTTCACTAGAAAAGTGGATCCGTAATAGTAAGTCGACACAAAGGTTAACTTGGGGTATTGTTGTCAGGATGACTTTTCAAATTGAAGAATTACAATTTTACTACAAAAGCGGATCTACATGAGTAAGTTAAGTATGTCTATTGTTGCCAAGATGACTTTTCGAAATGACGAATTGTAATTTCACTGCAAAAGCGGCAAGAGTAAGTCAACACAGACGTTATATACGCCTATGGTAGCTAGAATCACCTTTGGAAATGAAGAATTGTAATTTCACTACGATAGAGGATAAGCAAGAATATAAGTCAACACAGACGTTACTTACACTTATTTTTACTAGGATACCTTTTCGAATTGAAGAATTGTAATTTCACTGCACGAGACGATCAGTAATGTTGTCATCTTATTGTTACAAGGGTAACTTTTGTTACCGCCTGTGGTTACACGGATAGCTTTTCAAGGGGCGGAGGTAATCGTCTAACTGGAAAATAGCATAACTGGAAGAACATATACAGTATAACAGAAAATCGTCTGACATGAAATTCGTATAATGGAAAATCCTCTAATGTCCCTTCCTCGCTCGCGCTACCACACTCCCTGCGGCTATACATATAACATCAGTAACCGGAGATTATTGTCCAGTTAGAAGTGTATCCCTTATACGATATTCCCTTTAGATGATTGATTATCCATTATGCAATATTCCGTTTTGGATGATTTTCCAGATTTTTTTAATTTAGGCAGATGTTCGACAATTATCCCATTAGACGATTTTCCAGTTAGATTTTCGTCCGACGCCCCCTTTTCAAGGCAGATATTAGACAATTATCCCATCAGACGATTTTCCAGTTAGATTTTCGTCCGATGCCCCCTTTTCAAAATGAAAAACTGTCCCAAAAATATTACTTTGCGGAAAGGAGATGTAACCAAACAAGACTGATATTGGCATCAGCTAAGAAATCCACAATTTCATGAAACAAGCAAATTTAATTTTCGAAAGGATAGTCCCTTTCTTGCTCACATGTGTTTCTTTTTTGTTCTAGGTGAGCAAGAAAGGGAATATCCTTTCGAAAATTAAATTTGCTTGTTTCATGAAATTGTGGATTTCTTAGCTGATGCCGGGATCAGTCTTGTTTGGTTATGAAGAACTGTATTTCCAAGACAAAAACATTAGCATCAAAATACTACCACATCAGCACACGGCAAGTAAACATATATCACAACCTACACTATAGTTTCCTCAGCATTGCATGTATTCAGGTTTTGTTTTTGTCAGTTTCTGTTTTGTTGTTTCTCAATCAAATAACGGTTTAATCAGCGAACCACTTTCTCCTATCTTTGCTTATCAGTTTCTTCCAAGAGTTTACTGTACAACTTTGCGAAATCACTTTAATGGCTTTTTCAAACCTAATACAGATTCGAGTGAATGTTTTGCACAAATCTCTTTAGCCCTATCGACGAATTTAATTAGGATTTCATAATCGATTTAAAAGCACATATTCACGGCGGGAAAGTGCGGCGTGAATAAAAACTCTTTAATTTGAAAAAGAAACCTGGCGTTGATATGGGGGAAAGCTATTGATTTTTAGGTTGGTGGAGATCACTGACATTGCAAGTTTTAGTCGATATCGTTCATCGACAGACCTCGTTAATGAGAGTTTAATTGCAGAGGGTGAGGCAATCGACTTAAAGGTCCAAACTTCTTTTCTCCAAGGCTTTAAGGAATATCTCTTCAGAATTGGCTAACTTTAAAAAGAAGCTACGCTGAAACACGAGGTCTTGTTTATACAAAGACGGTGCGTATGCGAGTGCTTTGTTTTGAATTGAAAGAAATAAATTTAATAAACTTTATACAGTAAAAATCGTTTTTTCAATTTAAATACTATAGTTTCTTGTTTTATTGGTTAAGTAGTGTTGGTCGGTACCAGAAATTGTTCAGTCGGTGCCGGTACCAAGCTTATAGTACCTCGGTACTTGTTGTTCTCCGGTACTTATGAATGAGGCGGTTTCTGGTATTATAGTGCTGTGGTGTCAACACCCAAGTTTTAAATAATAACAACAAATTTCATTGAGAATGTGTTTCATTGATATAGTTTTAATAAAAAAAAATATTGGCTTCCCCCCCCCCCCGATTTAAGCTTAATGCACGTTTCACGACATATACTTGATAAAAAAAATCTTCTAAAATTTGTGGTTAACATACTATTCAAGTAGAAATGCAAGTATAAACAAAAGCTGGTTGTAGCAGAAAAGAAGGCAAATTCAGCTCCACTTTTGCGCATTGTTTAGAATTCCAATGTTACGAATTGTGATGTTGTTATGATTGTTGCACTGCTTTACTTTAATTTCTTTCACTGAGCCTAAGAGCCTTTACACAACTAACCGCTACTTACAACTACCTAAAACAAAAAAAAAGGGTTTAACGAGCGTTAACCACTCCTGGTCATCTGCCCGAAGCCCTAATGCCCTATGGCCCTACCTAAGACGACTCAACCACAACACAAGGACAAAATGTACCATTGTTTATAATTTCAGCGCTTTTTTTTCATATTAAAACAACACTTGTATTTTAACAATGCACGGTGTTTGGAACCGTCGCATTTTTTGGTACCGCGGCACACTGTGAGAACCGGTCTACCGCCCAACACTGCGTTAAAGGACCATTCCGTCTGTTGGAGTGGGATAGATACTTAAATCTTCACAAATTCAGGTGTATACATGCGTCATTTGATGTTGTGGTTATTGTGGGAGGAAATGCCAGCTGAATGCTTCATTTTTAGAGAATTTTGACATTAGTAGACGCAGAAGTGTGTAGACCGGAACTTCCCGTGTTGTGGTAGTGTGTCTGGAATCAATTAAGTCTAAATCCCTTCACCCCCCACCCCACTACCTAACGATTCAGTAACGATTCTAATGACTTACAACAGATTTTCACCCTGTGCAATGGAATAACATCAAGTATCAAGTATCAAATTTCATTCATTCGACGTGATCGGATTACGAACAACACGAGTAAGTCTGCCAGCTCGAATGCACGATATCTCCGAGGCCAAATCCCATCAAAACTTCGTCGTCATGGGAACTAAGGTTGTTGGTTAGAATCTTTTTTCACACGGCTATTCTTTAAGGCAGTGCCTGAAGTGATATTTTTTCTTTCCTACACCTTGTTGGTCGATTTTTCATTGCATGAAATCAGTTTGTAGCAGCACGGCAGAATTGTGTTTCAGACGACGTGATTTCCATGTGGATTAGGTTCCTCTTGTCAATGCCGTTTACGTGAAACTTCTCTTTTTCACCAGCACAACCAGGCGTCATAAAATATAAATAGAAGATCTTATTCAGAGTCAAAGAAAGAAGCCCAGATGTACATCTCCTACCCCACGCACACTTCCCTAGTATACAGCTAGAATTGAGAAGAATGTATACACGTTAATTCGTGATCCTTTTTTTTCTTCCTAACTCCATCAACACTTTCCGTATCTTTTTTAAAGGCAGATTCCAAAGCCAAACTGTTTTACTTTTCGATAAACTGGCAAAGCTTTGATGGCTCTTAACGGGTCATTGTACCATTTGAACTGATTTTGTAATTTACCCAACGTTGATAAAAAGTATATACATTTAAAAATCAAATAATTTACAGAAACAAAAATGTTACCGATAGGACCCATACAATAAGTCTTAGTTGGGAATTTTTATTTCTCGTTAGCATTCTAGAGACAGCATTCTGGAGGTTTTCGTGTTTTTTTTCCTAAGAAATAAAAAATTCAGCCCTCAGGACTTTTCTGGTAAGGTAATTTTCAGTTTTTTTGGCAAGAAACAATTAGATACTTTTTCTTTGAGAAAAAAAAAGCAATGAGAAATATGGATTAGCATCCTATTCAAGTGGTCAGTTATCTTCTGGGAAGATAAGGGTCAATTTAGTAGGACTTTCCATTGATTTTTTTTTTACATACCACAATCGGCATGAGCGGAGTGCATTTCATCGCCCTTTTCTTCCTGAATGCACTCCGACTAAACCAGACCAGGACTAAACCGGGGATTGGTTAGAGGCTGGTCTCTCATTTTGGAAGCAAACCAGTTTTCCTTCCTGATCGATTTTCATTGCATAAAATCAATTTGGTGGCAACGTGGCAAAATTGTTGTTTCTGACAAAGTGATTCCTTGTGGATCCGTTTCCTTTTCTCAGTCCCATTTACAGACACAGCCTTTGGCTGCCTTTCTCCAACGCCTCTAGACGTCGTAAAAATGGAAAGAGGAAGATCTTATTCAGAGTCGAGGGAAAAAGCCCAAGCACACACACCCATAACCACACACACGCGCGCACAAAACGATAGCCAAAAAAAATTACAGCTAGAAATGAGAAGAGAAGACCGTACAGCCAAGTGATTATTATGAGGAACCGGCGCCACCCGAATCATTAAGCGATAATCTAATTCTCCCAGCTGCTGAAAAGGTCATGTAATGTTTACATTTTCCTTTTCAACCAAGAAAAGGCTCCCTTAAGACGTAGCATCTTATGCTGAATTATAAATGACACTTCGGTATAACGAAGACTTTATCCCCCGTTGTCATAATAAAGGCCTTGGGTCGTCTATGAGCGGAATGCTTGTTCGCAGTCTCATGCGAGTTGGTGGATTTTGTGTTCGCAATTAGATGCAATTATTAGCGCTTAAGAAGATATCAGCACGATAACATGCACACAAATTTTAATTCTCAAGTAATGGCTAATTACGGTTTGGAAGAAAGGGGAAGCATGAGGGGAAAAGGGAGCGGGTGGGGGTATAGAGGAGGAGGAGAGTACAGATTGTTTGAATATGGAATGACGAAAAATAGGTTTCTTTCAGAGCTAAGCTATCACGACGAAACAAGTCGACTTAATCATGTCACAGATTTAGTAACATGTCCACCTTCTTGAAAGCTTTTTTGAAGACTCTCGTAGGTAGTAGGAATGATATGTTTTAAGCTCGTAAATAACTTTACGTACTAATGTTTCTACTCTGTACTTTGCACGACCTTTGTTCAGAAAATTGGCGTTTTCTTTTAATGAAGTAGAGATGGTTTAAATTGAAAATAACGACTAGAATTTAAGACATCTATGGTCATAGTAGCGGTAAATGGTTAAAGTGCTAAGGATGGACTTGAAAATTAAACCTGAAGTTTGAATACAAGTTAAAAGACGTTTTCTACATAACTAAGCTTTTATGGCGAAATAAGTTGGTGTCATCACGTCACGAAGAATTCAATATTTTCACCTACGTGAAAGCTTTTGCAGAACATCGTAGTTAGTAGACAAGTAAACCGTCAGGCTAGTAAGTAATTTCACGCATATACTAGAGTTTAGACTTTGCACTTCGTGTAGGCTACTCGTTGGTCAGATCAGAACATTCAGTTTCCTATTAATGCAGTAGTAAGGTGTTTAGTTAACTAAACACTGTAATGTGAAACACCAGTCTTTAAACTTTAAACGTAAATTGTTTGTGGTTAACATAATAAGTAATAACCTAGCTCGGGTCTATAGCCAGTTCCCGCATACCTGAGCGAAATACTGTAGTGGGCAGTATGGAATAAAAAGGGCGCCGACTGCCCCCTCTCTCCTTCTCCGGACTCCCCTGCGGCCTACCCACTTACATTCTGCCATAGTGTGGTTAGATTTCTTCGATTCCCCGCCCTGGTAACCCCTTTCTCAACCCGCACTGCCTGCCCCCCCCCCCCTCTCCCCCGGGCCCGGATTCCCCTATTCAATGGGGGACTCTCAATTGCCCGTTTCTCCATTCTGATGTTTCGTCGATCACGCGCTCCACGCCTTCTCAGCAGGTGTGGCGGAAGGTGCGCCAGATCTCGGGGAGGAGCGTGCCTTCCCCGGTTTCACAGCTGAAGGTGGCGAATACCGTGATCTCTTCTGTGCCAGATATCGCCAATTGTCTTGCGTCTGCATTTGCGCGGGTCTCGAGTGATGACCATTATGATCCTGGTTTCCTCGGGATTAAGCGTAGAGAAGAGGCTCGCTTTCTTGACTTTCACTCCGATGGGCTAGAGGAGTACAATTTACCATTTACCTGGCAGGAATTTGTTTCAGCTTTGTCCAAGTCGCATGACTCCGCCCCGGGGCCTGATGATGTTCACTATCAACTGTTGAAACATCTGACCCTTGCCTCCCAGCAGTTCTTGCTGGGGATGTTCAACCGTGTGTGGGCAGAGGGCTCTATTCCAGCAGCGTGGAAGACTGCAGTGGTCATCCCGATTGTAAAACCGGGCAAAGACCCTACTTCTCCTTCCAGTTATCGCCCAATCGCTCTGACTAGCTGTGTCTGTAAACTTATGGAACGGATGGTCAGTGAGCGGTTGGTGTGGGTGTTGGAATCACGGGGATTCTTATCTGTGTCCCAGTGTGGCTTTCGACGGTTTCGGTCAACTATCGATCATCTAGTTGCCCTTGAATCAGATGTGAGGGAGGCTTTTCGCCTGCGTCATCATCTGGTTCAGGTTTTCTTTGACTTGGAGAAGGCGTATGATACGACGTGGCGTTATGGGATTCTCCGTAATCTCTATAACTATGGCTTGAGGGGACAGATGCCACTGTTGCTTTCTGCTTACCTCTCAGGCCGTTCTTTTCGCGTTCGTGTCGGGGCGACTCTTTCCCGCCCGTTTGTCTTGGAGAATGGTGTGCCTCAAGGGGGTGTTCTAAGTGTCGTCTTGTTTGCTATAGGGATCAACCCCATTGCTCAGCAAGCTGCTGTTCCCCAGTCATTGTTTGTCGATGACTTCGGCCTGCGCTTTCGGGCAGCTCGCATGCAGACCTGCGAGCGGCAGCTACAGCTGGCAATTAACAAAGTCCAGACCTGGGCGGTAAGTAATGGTTTCCGGTTTTCTCCGGACAAGACTGTGTGCATCCACTTTTGCCGCCAACGAACACTGCACCCGGATCCTTGCCTGTACTTGGGACAGGCACAAATTCCTGTTGTCCCACAGGCACGTTTCCTGGGTCTGGTGTTCGATTCCAGGTTGTCTTGGCTTCCACACTTACGTCAGCTTAAAGACAAGGCTTTGCGGGCGCTTAACATCTTGCGGGTCCTGTCGGGCACTTCATGGGGTGCTGATCGCGCTGCCATGTTGCGCCTCTACCGAGCCCTTGTCCGCAGCAAACTTGATTATGCGTGTATGGTCTATGATTCGGCTAGTGACTCCACTCTCCGGATGTTGGACACTGTGCATCACAGTGGCCTGCGTGTGGCGACTGGGGCTTTTCGAACTTCTCCAGTGGTCAGCCTCTATGCTGAGGCCTCGGAGCCACCTTTGGCCATTCGTCGGCGACAGCTTGCCATTCAGTATGCTGTGCGTTTGCGTGCTGTGCAATCCAGTCCTGCTTGGTCCATGGTTTTTGGGCCAGACTTGCGAGTCGGTAGACGCAGGGTGGGTAAGGGTGATTTCCGCGATAGGCTCCAGCAGTCCTGTCAGGAGATAGACTTTGAAATGCCCACCGTCTTGAGGCTTGGGGGGATTCCAGTGGCCCCTTGGCTTGTCCCAAGTGGCATTTTCATTTTCGCTCTGGCGTCCCTCCCGAAGGGTTCCACTCTACCAGCAAGGTACTTACAGGAGTTCCGGCGGCTGAGTTCTCAGTACGCCGGTTATCTGCGCCTGTTTACTGATGGGTCGAAGTCCGACGTTGGCGTGGCGTGTGCTTGTGTGTGTAAGGGTGTAACGGTTGCCCATCGCCTTCCATCAGGCTATTCTGTGTTCTCTGCAGAGCTTTTGGCTCTTGGTTTGGCGGTGGAATGGATCCTTGACCTTCAGGGCACGCATTTCATTGTCTTTAGTGATTCCATGAGTGCCCTAGAGTCCTTGGCGAATTACAATCCTCGGAACCCCTTGACACAACGTGTCCAAGCTTTGCTTTCCCGCTTGCCTGGCCAGCGGAAAACCGTGCTTTTCTGCTGGATCCCGGGCCATGTTGGGATAGCAGGGAATGAACAAGCTGATTCTGCTGCGAAAGGGGCCCTTTCTGGCCCTCTCGGTAGGGATCTCAGCCTTGTTCCCTCAGATGCCTTTCCAACTCTGCGTCTGAGGTTACACGCTTTTTGGCAAACCTTGTGGGACAGACAGGACGGTAATAAGTTACGGGCCATTAAAGGCACTGTCGAGGAGTGGCGCTCGGCGTGTCGCCGCAGTCGCCGTGAGGAGGTTGTGTTGGCCCGTTTGCGAATTGGTCACACCCGACTTACTCACTGTTTCCTTTTGCGGGGGGTTGACCCTCCTGAATGTTCTTGGTGTCGACGGCCACTTACGGTCCGGCACTTACTTGTTGATTGTCGCCATCTTGATGGTGTTCGTCGTCGGTTCCATCTTCCGCATGACATTGCGCGTCAGTTGGGCGATAAGTCTGTCCTCCTGTCCGGTGTTTTTCAATTTTTGCAGGAGGTACAGATGTATGACAAGATTTAGATTAGGGGTTTGAATAACATCTCTGTAATGTGTGGTGCAGTGGCAACCCGGACCACTGCACTGTGACTGAGGTTGGCGCTAATGACCAAGTTGTCGACGCGCCATTAAGCCTCAATCCCCCCCCCCCATTCTGATACCAAGCTCAATGAACCCAACAATGGTCGTACATGCAGTGATTGTTACTCAACCAACTTTGAAACTCTTCAAGTCGGCTAAAAGAGCTAGCATTATTAAAGCAATATGTCGATTGTTACAGGCCACATCCGTTTGTTTGACATTGTCGCTCGCTCACCCTCTTACATTATATACCCCCTTTCATTGTAGTGCATAATAATGACGAATTTGCTTGCCCAACCTAAGCGTATTATATATATAGATATTAGAAATATTGTCCTTTGTTTATTATTTATTGGTGATTCTTTCCTTGTTTTTTCAAACATTTAAACCTTTGGGTTTGTTCACTAATAATTTTCTTTGTGTTGGTACAAACAATGCCGTACTGCCACAAAGCCAACAATGGAACTATCCAAATTTGGTTGTACGTTACTCTTGGTGATAAGTTTGGCTAAACTAGAAACCTTGAAGTTTTATTAAGTTCTTGTAGGCACTGCTTCACTTACTTCACGTTTACGAAGCAATGTCACAGTGCTACACACAGCCACAAAATACAGGGTTGTCCACAAAAAAACTGACGACCCAACATTTTCTAAGTCCAACTTTTCTAGTTAGCACCCCTTAGAACCAGGAGAGGACAGAAATCTTCCCGTTTCATTAGACTTGATATCTGTCCTCTCCTGGTTCTGAGAGCTGCTATAGAAAAGTAGGACTTAAAAAATCTTTGGTCGTCAGTTCTTTGTGGACCTGCACCCCGTATCTCATTTCACTTGTTATATTGCGTTTAAGGCGACCAAAGCCAAAAGGTAGGATTTTTGGGCCGAAAATAATAAACGTTTTTCTTCTTTTTTTTTTTATTTCAGGTGCAAGTGTATTGCATGATAGTGTATTGGTGCAGGTGCAATTTTTGGTTGGCTCTTCTTACGAGGCAATCAATATCTTAACTGCAATCTAGTCACAAACCGACGTAAATAATTGACAATGGTCAACGAAATACATTGACGATTAGCAAAATCATATTTGTATACAGATCTCCAAAATTAGTTTGTATAGGCACAGATACAAACAAAAGTTATGGATAAATGGAAAAGAACGCCAAAGCAGGAACACCAACACGTCATTGATTAACGTGGATCACCAATCTTTACCGTATCCAACTGTAGGGAGAATATTATTAGTTCTCAATTCAGAAAATATCAATTCCAAACAAATGAAAACCCTCCCTTTTATTCCTTCCAACGCAGATATGATGGACGTTTAAAGGAAAAAAATTCATGCATCGTGGGTGGCATTCCCTTTAATTACAATGAAGGATTTTTGCGATAAGCGCTGAAATATTGCTTCTAAATTACTAAGACATATCCAGGTTCACAAGACAGAAACCAATTACCTTTCATCACAGCGGGAATAAATGAAAACAAATGATGTCTCTCGTCCCGTCGTGGCTCTTTTGCTGCGTGAGCCTCTTATTTCCTTCGTCGATTTTTCGTTAGTTATTATTTCAGATTAATTTTCCAGACGCTGGGAGGGCGATAAATTATTTTCGAATAAAATTAAAGGATCCTCGTCCTGTATTGACAAGAAAATTATGACAATAAGAAGGGTTTAACCAAAATAAACAGAAGGTTTACGCCAACACGAAAATGGACGTTATGTGAAGCTGACCCTATGAAATGGAAATAATGTTTAGAGGTCTCTAGTATTTCAGGATTCACTAAATACAGATGCAAACCTATTTACGTTGCCTTTTGGACTTATATGTCAGACTGCCTGAGCGGGGAATCGAACCCAGGACCTTTGAAATCAATGGCCAAGGTCCTACCGCTGATCCAGACTGACACGGCCGTTTCATTCCAGGGTTCAAATAGAGTTGGCTGCGAGGCGGGTTGATTATTCATGTATGGAATGCGACCTACAGCTCACAGTATACTTGTTTATTTAAAATTTGTCAAAGTTTCGATCCCTGAGGTTCTGACTAGGCCACAGAAAATTGCACAGCATCTTGTCATCAGGAATGGCAGGCGCTTTGGGAATTCACAAGTTTTTAATGCGCCTCTGGATTAATAAAATTTCTGAAAACTCTTGTTGGAAATTGTCGTTTTTTTTCATTCTTTTACAGAACATTTTCATTTTAACACAACCTCGAAGCTACATGCTATCTGTTTTTACATGGTCATTATTACATCCATTAAAGTGCTAATGTTTCTTGCTTCTTATTACTGGTGTAATTATTTTTGTAGCTTTGAATCCCCTTCGGAATTGCGTAAAGAGGATAGTTGCTGTCTTTTATTCTAACTGTAAAGGAAGACGGAGATGAAAGGAAAGGTACGTAAACACATTGGTTGTTAAACTCTGAAAGTGCTGAGCGCCGCTTCATCTATAAACTTTTTAATGTTGAGCTGGAAAGTTTCTGTACAAAATATGAAGGGCTTTGATAATTCGGAAGGAATGTACATATATAATACGGAGCAAGCGGCCAAGTCACCGGCCACGCCATTCCGTCGTACAATCAAGTACCCCGCCCTGTAGTGCCATCTGTTGACGGGATTCGCCTTCAAATTCGGGTTGGGACACTTTTCCAACGTCTTCGAACAGATGGCGCCACTTACCAAACCTGCAAATGTCGCCGTCTATTGACGGCCTTGGACTACAAGTTCGGGTTATAACACTTTTTCCAAAGTCTTCGAAGAGATGGCGCCACTTACCAGACCTGCCGCACCGTTTTTGGGTTCTTTTTTTGGTATTGTTGTGGTACCAAAGCGGCCAACAAAGTTTTAGTTGCGTGGACTGTGTCATTGTCGGCGTTTGAGCTAAAAAAAAAAAAACAACCCGTGTCTACTAAACCAGACAACTTTAAAACAAACGACGATTGGTTTTTAATTTCGAGGCCCCCTGGCAGCCTGATACGATGGAAAGGTGCATTTATTTCCTAAATGTTCACTTCCAGAAAGGAGTTGAATTGTTTTTAAGTGGGCGGCAACAATCGTTGCTTGCAATAATGTCGCAATGCAAGATACCGAGTTGAATTGTTTCAAAGGATTAACTTAGGGTTACTTGCTTACTGAATGCTGGATTTCGCAGGGCTTTTTTTTAGCCCTCAGTCAAACATACGCATGCGACTTTTCCGGGGCTGCACCAAAGGGAGAATGTCACGGGGCGACGTTTTCGGGGAGGGGGAGGCAGGCAAGCGTGTATGGGGGACACGTATGCGAATCCGGGAGGGGGCAGGAGTATGAGGATTGGGGATTAAAGTAATTGTGGGGGAGAGAGCATATGTGCATGGGAGCCATTAAAACATGTTCGGTCTTCGGTTTGATAAATTTACAACCAAAGACCAAACACCTGGAGGGAGGCGGGGGGGGGGGGTGCGCGCAGCATGCGCACGGGCACAACTAGTTCTTTTTAATATTTCCGAGCAGGCCAAGAAAGTAAAATACAAATTGAAGGAGATCAATTCCTAGATCCCACTTATGAGTACCAGAACAAAATTGTAATGCATCGTCCCTGTGTGAGAAAAGGCTCGGGGTACAACTCGACTCTTTCCGGACTTTGTCCCGACTTTTCCGCACTCCACAACGACTTTTTAGGTCCTGGTACAATTCAGGACTTCGAGTCTGGACTCCGACTCCGTTCTGTCATGTGTGTTGGACCAAGGGTCGAAACCCTGGTTTTAGTGCATCAGTTCGCCCTCCTATCAGCATAGTATTGACAGACAATAATGAAATATAGGAAAAGAATGACGAAGGGACGGGAGAGGGAGGGGGGGGGTGAGGCTTAATGGCGCATCGACAGCTAGGTCATTAGCGCCAACCTCAGGAGAAGGAGGGTTAGAGTGTTGAAAATTTTATTAATAGAGAAAGATGAATAAAGTCCTTTACCATTGTCAGAACCTTCAAGCACTTGAGTGGAAGGGGTTGTGTTGGGTTTTTCTTGGAGAAATCGTAATTTTCCCTGTGCGCATATCAGAGATCAAACACCTTCAGAGTCCAGCAAATTGTAATATGCGACCGCGAGCCAAATGCTAACACGAAGGACCAGTTCCCCCAAAAAAAGACTGTAACTACAAGAAACGATCCAAACGTGCCTTGAAATAATTTAAAGAGGTAAACAGTAGAAACAACTGGATCAGGAAGAGGGTACCAAAAGACGAATCATTGTTTGGAGGAAAAAAATGTAAAATTGTAATGTGGTCGTGAAGCATTAGAACCTCGTGTGCATGCTAGTAGAAACGAAACCGAATTGCTTTAAAGGTTTGGGTTCTCGAGTTGGGCGATAATTTGATGTTTGGATCCTTGAGTTGGGCGATGATTTGAAGTTTGGGTCCTTGAGTTGGAATTTGAGTAATTTGATAAGTCAAGAAAAGATCGCCATCACGGCTGAATCTTTTGTCTATAAAATTGGGAGGTTCAGGCGTTGAAGGCGTACGTAAACCATGCGCAATGGTCGTTTGCCGTGAGGTCACAATGAGTTAGCCAATGACGAATGAGAACAACGGCTGTTTGGCCGTCTGATTGGACTAGCCCAGTGACGTGATTACGCACTTCACAACAAACAGCCATGGCGTGTGGTATATGACTCATATGAAAGATCCTGGAACGAACGACACCGTTCTGACAAGTTGGGGTGACATGTTTCGAAATTAGAAAGCGGCCTTGTTGCGGAAGGGGTTTAACTTGTTACAGAAGGTTAGGGATATAATGAAAAAGGTGGCAAATTCATGCGTAAAACTTTAGGGATAAGTTCCTTATTAAGCGAAAACGGTTTTGTATGGACTTACCAACGACATTCAGCATGACGAAGAGGCTGAGGATGCCATGATCCCACGTCACTTGGCACTCGTACATGCCTTCGTCCCTCTTCTGGACGTACTTGATCTGCAGAGTCCAATCGTCCGATCGCTCAGGATGGATCGCGTGGAACCTCTGATCATTCGTGTAAGTATAGCTGTCGGACGTCAGGATATGGAAATCGTGCCTCCTGATCCACGAGACCTGTAAGTAACGAAAGGATCGTTATTAGTTATTTTTAAATAAAAAAAAAATGTCGCCAAGTATAGTTTGCACCACTTGAAGGGGTACTTCCCACAATAAACCATGATCAAAGAAAACATTTTGCCTTTCCGTGTAGTTTCACCGTAAACAGTTAGTTTATTTCCATTGTACAAAAGACGTCTACTTCGTCTGAACACGTTATATAAATCCGGAGAACACCATGGATTTACAACGGTAATTCCAGAAAGAGCTGAAATTACCGACGAACTGCCATTGGGGCTCTCGATGCCTTGTACTATTGGGTAACCTGGAGTTAACGGACTGGACGATTATGCATTATCGGATTTAGTTAGAGGGTTCGGTCCCGCCAGCATGTTGAACGACACATAATTTGCAAATTGTAATACTACGCGGGGCCACTCACTTAAACTTAGCAAACCCGTTTCGCGCACAGATTGTAGGAAATTCTTCTTTGCGTCACGTGTTGTCCGAGCTTGGAACTCCCTTCCCGAAGTTGTTGTCATTGCACCCTCCGTGAGCGTGTTTAAACGCCATTTGGAAGAACATTCACTTGCTAGGTTTCTCAAACGAAATTACCATCCCTGACAATTCTCTCTTTTTTACAAGGAACGGATTTAGTGGCCTACGCCCTTCCGTCATCCTGACCATTAAAGGTCAAAGTTATATTTATTTATAAATAATACAATAGGGGTCAACCTCCAATCTTCAGATGAAAATAAGTCTTTAAAACTTATCAAAATTCACGACAGTATCAACCGAGTCACCAAACCCGCACAAACAACCATTTTAGGTAAAGTCCAGGTCTAAAACTTAAAAAAAAATTTTCTACATACCAATTGATACACGACGTGTTGCCAGACGGGCGCTCGGAAGTACGGATTTGGTGGATTTGTATGGATTTGGCTGATACTGCCATGCATTTTTTTTATGTTTTAAACATTTTTATTTTCACCTAAAGATCGGAGGTTGACTTCCCGCAACGTAGTGTTGTCATTCTTTCTAATTGTGCACGATAATAGCTATTACAAGAATTTATACGGTTGGGGAGGAGACCCCCTCTGAAACGTCTTAGATACGTTCACATTAGTTCAGTCTTAGTTTATAGAGGGCGCCATGTGTTTTATGTGGGAATTTCTACTCAGTGTTTAGCCTAAAATTAAACTAAACTAAATGACACTAGCTTATATTTATTTATTATTTAGCCTAGCTTAGTTGTAATTTAGTTTACTTTAGATTTGGGCTGAATAATGAGCAAAAATTACCAGATAGAACACGTGGCGCCCTCTGAAAACTCGGACTGAACTAATGGGGACGAATCTAACGTGTTTCAATAGGGACTTTTTAGAGTTACAAATTCTCCTCCCAAACCCTATAAATTCTTGCTATTACTCATTCTTATTTTCGAAATTATCACTGTAAATCAACTAAAACAACTACCCAAGGCATTAAATCCAACTGATTAATCTTACTGACGCCTTACACGAAATAATGTCTGATTCCAGGTTGTGCTAAGGAGTGCCTGACGATTCTCATTCAAGAGAGAGCAAAAATGGAGGACCGGAAATTACATCACAGTTAGTTGCTACAACGAGGCTCAGAGAACGCTATTTGAAATGCACTGCTCCAACAGAATCAAATAATCTATTCATCATTGTCACCCGAGGCCAAATCATGCTTCAGTTCTTAACACAAAAACGTTTTTGGGGTTGGGTATAGGTGAGGGGCGGGAGGGAAGGAGGTAGGGGCAGGGCGCATCACTCAAAAAGGTCAGCCGAAGAAGTCCAGTTAAAGGGCTGCAACTCTTCCGCGCATCCCCACCCGCCCGCAAGATCTAAACAAGGTTAGGGTATAACATTTATAACTGTGCGCGTTTTATTGGCCATGTGCTTAGGGTCGTAAATTTTCATTTTGGCGAGTTTCTGGGTTTCTCCGATCTGTAATCCAGAAACAGGAGAAAAGCAGACTCAAGCGCGCGCGAACGCAAAGCCATTGGCTGTTCCAGCCCCAAAAAAATAAAGGGAAAAAAATAAATAAATGAAAAGAAAAAAAAATAGAAGAAAAAGAATCTAAAACAAAAACGAGAACGACAAGAAGGTTTATCATCAACATCACACCAAAAGAAAACAAAACCAAGAACGAGACAAACTCTGGCCGTTACACGCCTAGGGCGACGTATTTCTACATCATCCTTCTCCCCTCTCCCCATCCCGTCAGTACATACGTTTCAAAAAGAAACTGGATCCATTTTCTTTGTTGTTGTTTAAAAAAAAAGGACTTTTGCAATATTTCATCGTTGAAGTTCGAGTTTATTATTACAAGATTTTTTTCTGTCTCTCTGGCTCTGTAGAAGGGGGGAAAACATTGAAGACGAGAAAGTCAAAAAAACAAAAAAACAAAAACAAGAAAAATTGAATATTCTGGTTGGGTGGGGTAAATCGATACGAATCTAAAAATAGTAGCCCTACCCGCACGTGGTATGTACTTTTTCCTACTCTTCTGTTCTTCCTCCTTGGGTCATTACCCAATGTAGTTGAACTTGCGTTTTCGGATTCTGTGTTGTTGTTTCACAGGATACGGTATTTAATGACACAGTGAGCAAGAAGCAAAAATTAGAATCTATTTGATATTTTTTTCATAAAAATGTGTGCAATGGCTGGGGTGGGGGTTGGGGGGAGAATGGGCCTTAACGGTGCATCGACTGCAAGGTCATTTAGCGCCAACCTCAGTCACAGCGTAGTGGTCCGGGTTGCCACTACGCCACACGTTACGGAGATGTTAAGCAAAACCCAAGTGAATAAACAAAACAAACTAAAATTGCCGAAAATCTTATATTACGGGATTTGGTTAAAATGTTGGCCTGTTAGTCGCAAATGATGGGCTGATTGCTCAGGATTCACATTTAGACTTAATTTTTTTTTAAATCAGAAAGCATCCCCACGTTCACAAATCAAAGAAAGTACCCCTAACCAATCAAAATATGACAGGAATTGGTTATGTAATTTGAGATTTATGGAAGTGAACACTGTTGACGAAATATTTCAGGGTATTTCTAATAAAAGTGAACAAGTGAAGTCCTGAGGACTACTGCACTGCGACTATGGTTGGCATTGTCGACGCGCCATTAAACCTCACCTCCGCCCGAGGACCGTCCCCTAATTTTCTTTACATGCCTTCTATTTCGAAACCACTAGTTTATCACATTAGATGGAGGGGGTTGGAAAGTGAACTTTTCCATTATTGTCAGCAACAACACAAATTGTAGTAACTGGTTAGTTAGCTGGATTGGTTTTTACATTTTCGTATCCGTAAAGTCAAAACGGGTTCGCACATCTCATTTGGTTAGAAAGGTGACTCACCTAAAACTCAACAACTTACCACTTACCACAACTCCATTACTATTTAAGCCGATAAACAAATTAACAATTGCAGATCTATTGCAGCGGTGTCGCCCCCCCCCCTCCCCCCACCACCATCATCGCATATCTGCCTGTTTCGTCACTCGCAATCGCAGCAATACTAAACAAATGAAAATAGATAGTCAGAGTGAGAGACTGCTATAGATTCGACCAACAAGACGGAGGCGACGAAAGAAAGACAGAAAGAAAAAAAAAGACGCAATTTCAACTTCTGACTCGCCTTGGCTTACAAAAGGACATTAAGAAATCAATGCCAAGATTTCAATCAAATTGTTTACCGAATCTTTAGAATGAAAACAAAGGGAGATCAATATTAGCAATCATTGAGGAGTGAGCCCGGGCCCTGAGAATGCCATCATCTTCACCGACCGCCCAAGACCCATCATAGTCTCGGCCTTCAGTCACAAGAACGGGATTTCTTGTGAAAAGACACTTTCCATTAGCACTACCGAGCATCGACGGAAGAAGAGAGCGACGAAAGTGGAGAAAGACATAAAGTAGCAGGAAGAATAGATGGGATAGAAAAGGGAGGAACAAACGCCACGCAAAATAAAATGTAGCTTCAGATGTGGGTTACATTTTAGAAAATAATAGTGCTGACTATACGGGGTGTCCCAAAAGTCAGGGGGTCACCCAGGTGATAAACCCGGGTGATATACCGGGAATTTTTATCTTTGCACATCGTAAGAAACGATGACGGTATACCATCAGCATGAACAAAGGTAAAAATATCCGGTATATCGGCATGAACACCCGGTATATCGCCTGGGTGACCCCTACTTTCGGGACACCCTATATACTAGGGTTGGGACGATACAACAATTTTTTTTTTATCCCGATAAAATGTTTAAAATAATCGCGATAATCGATGATATCTCGATAAAACGAATTTGGAGGCTGGAATAACCATTTTAATTTTGTTAATTAAAAACACACCCATGGCTGAAGCCTACAGTACAACCTTCACGAATGTGGTGGTGTGGAAACTCGGGCCACTGCACTGTGACTGAGGCTGGCGCCATTAAACCTCAATTCCCCTCTCTTATTTTTGTGTGACGCCGTTTGTGTATGGCCCCTAAGCCATGTATATAGTAGGGGTGGCGCGATAATAGATAATTCTATAATATCGTGATTATCGTTCCGCACTTTTATCGAATCCGATTTATCGAATTATCGTGCAAGCCCCAAAGCTTAAATTGGCATACATCGGAAACCGTAGGCATAATAATTGGCCAGTAGGCATAACAATGTACTTTGCCATTGTCCATTACTCCCTCATCAAAGAAACAATTTTGCAGTTGGGTTGCTACTTGATGTTTAAATATTGTTGACATTAAACTAACTCTCCAATCACCTAAAGTGGCTAGCAACAGCATTGTACTCTTGGTTGGAGAGCCCTTGTAATTCCGCACGCAATGCCGCAAACCACTTGTTTCTAGCTATTACGGTTTCCGAGATATGCCAATTTAAGCTTTGGGGTTTGCACGATAATACGATAAACCGGATTCGATAAAAGTGCGATACGATAATCGCGATATTATAGAATTACCTATTATCGCGCCACCCCTACTATATACACGGCTTATAGGGGCAATACACAAACGGCGTCACACAAAAAGGAGAGAGGTGAATTGAGGTTTAATGGCGCGCCGGCAGCTAGGTCATAAGCGCCAGCCAGAGTCACAGTGCAGTGGCCCGAGTTTCCTCACCGCCACACATTACACGGGTTTTGACCAAACCCCAAATCTAGAGGCGGGATTCACGGATTGTGAGACGTTTCGGATACGGGGGTTGGTGGTCAATAAATAAGTGACAGTACGCATAATATTCGTTCAGAATTTTCCCGAATTGTCTCTCCCTTCATCAAGGAGGGGGGGGGGAGGGAGCGGTGGATGTTTGTGACGTCATTTCTTAGTAAGATGGCAAAGGTTGTGACAAAGAGTGATTGTTATAAAAAGAGCAAACCAAGCGGTGCTACAAGAAAAAGGCGAAAAACGTTTCGAAAATTAACAATTTACGTCTTCAGGTTTACAAATTTAAAACATGGCAAAGGCCACTAAGTCGTCCTACATTTAAAAGCACACACAGTAATGTAAAAAGGCAAAAACCACCAATTATTCCTCTCAGAAGAGGCAGTAAACGGTGCCGAAAAACACATACCAGACTTGCTCTTTGGGGAAGCCAAATCACGAAGCAAGGTGTATGCAGATCGGGTCACATATTTTGTTAGGTATGATCCATTCGTTAGAGCGAAGGGGGCTACACAGTATGGCTGGAAAAAGTGTCGAGTTTAAGTGTTTTTTGTTTCTTTGTAACCCAAGGAGCAAGTCTGGTTGTGTTTTTCGGCCAGCGTTTACTGCCTCTTCTGAAAGGAATAATTGGTGTTTTTTGCCTTTTTTTATTACTGTGTGTGCTTTTAAATGTAGGACGACTTAGTGGCTTTTGCCATGTTTTAAATCTGTAAGTCTGAAGACGAAAATTGTTAATTTTCGAAACGTCGGTCGCCTTTTTCTTGTATCAATGCTTGGTTTGCGCTTTTTATAATCTTTTGCCATGCTTATATTCTACACGACAAAAAGTGAGACAGGGGAAACGGGGTTTTAAAAAAGGACAAAACTTGCGTGACGTCATTTGTGTACGGCCCCTTAGTAAAAAAAATGACGTAAGCTTATAACTAGAGAGGATTCCGCTAGGCACGAAGAATGTTAGACGTGCTGTCCAACAATGTTCATGCCTGACGAAGACCCTCTTTCGTTTACAAGCTCACGTCATGAGTAAAGGGCCCTACAAAAATGACGTCACGATAACGTCATCCTCACATATGATGAATTACACAGCGACCAATTTGACGAATTTTTCTACTACAAAATGCATGTACGTTGACCGCCCTACGTGAAAAGGGCTTAATCAGTACACTGTTTAAAATAAAAGAAACCGTAAATTACCAGCACACAGAACTGGTAATTTGTTGCCAGTTCTTTGTACCGTAAAATGCATGGTCCACATCGTTATTGTCGCCTAAACGACAAAACCTCGTAACTGTATTTTTCATGATTTTTGTTTTGTGGTGCCATAAGATGGCTGTAGGTGTCCTCCGAATACCTGCAAAACCTTGTATCAATCAACCAATCAGAAGACTCTAAAATGGTCACGTGTTAAAACCTCGTAAATGACTGCCCAATAATTTGACACGCAAAACATCGTAAACTGCAAGTGCTGCCTTCAATGTAGATGGTAACTGTTCTCTAAATAATTCTCTTTCAGCTCAAGGAAATTCAATTTAAAAGCCTTGGAATTACTTTTAATAGTTAAAGCATGCTTTCCCCTACAGCTTGTTCCCAAAGGCATTTAATTTTGCACGAAATGGAGTAGTTAAACCACAGTTTTCAGTTAATAGGTTTTTGCCTTTCCACCGACGGTTATTTTTGTTAGCGCAAAACCTATTAACTGGAAATGTGGTTTAACTACTCTATTTCGTGCAAAATTAAATATTTCGTGAAAAAGCGATTTTTTGCTCTTCCTGTAAAAACTCTATAAAGTCACTTACGACGTTTTGCAGTTTAGGCGGTGTGACAAGTTTTGTTAAATTCTGCCCTCATGGCGTTCTGAGCTTAGATTACAGACAAACTTGATGAAAAATAAAAACGGTGCACTACCATCGAGTCTGACTACTGACTGAACCGTAAATAACTAAAAATTTAACAGCGTGAAGCCTTTGATTTATCGAAGTAAGAGGTTTGCGATATATAATCGACAGAATCACGTGATACGATCATTCACGTTTTCTTCATGTACTCCTGATGTCCTATATCATTTTAATACTATTCATTATTTGGCATGAAGCATCGTAGGAGCTAAAAAAAAAACTCTAGGCTTAAAATAAATAGTGGTCATTATCTAGAAAAAAAATTTTTCTCGGTATCGACTAATTCACCTGACAGTCGATTCGTTTCTTCGCCATAACTGAAACCTGCGGAAACGTTTATTTATTTTTAAAACGAATAATTTAAACAAGTTAAAACGCTACTCGCAACCATAGTGACGCCGCCGCCATACTGCGAGATGAGAGCGCACCAAGAAGACCTGATTTCGACCAGAACATTAGTAAACGGAAATTATCTCCTGATTCTTTAGTTTAGGTGGACAAGTTTCTAGTTTCGGTTTCTGATGTTACATGTTTAACATCAGCGAGCGAGGCACGTAATTTGGAAAAAAAATGACCATCAATTCCCCAAAAATATTTGTTTTCGATTTTTTCCGAAAAATTCTGCAAATTAGGGTAAATCAAGGAAGCTGTTCACGAAAATGATGGTTATTTTTTTCCCAGTTTACATGCCTCACTCGTGCTGCCGCGCTCACTGCGGCTAAACTCATAACATCAGAAGCAGCAACCAAAAACGTGTCCTCCTAAACTGAAGATGCGAGAGATAATTTCCGTTTATAAATGTTCCGGTCGAAATTCTTGTTGCGCTCTCATCTCGCAATATGAAGGTGGCCTCACTATGGCTGTACGTAGCGTTTTAACATGTTTAAATAATTCTTTTTCAAATTAAGTAAGCGTTTGCGCCGGTTTTCATTATAATTTTTTGTACCGTAACGGCGGAAGGGATCGAGAGTTGGTTAAATTAAGCCGATACCGTGAAAAGTAGTGTTTTTAGATAATTACCGAAATAGCAAAAAAAAAAAAAAAACAAGTGAAACGTAGGCAAGCAACGTCCTTTTAACCAAGGTTATCTTGAGACGGAGAGTGACTATTCTGCTAGGGAATTACCTAGGATCTTTTACATGCTTCAATCAGTAGCGCAGACTTTCAAGCGGTATCATAAATAACAAGGGGAACGGCAAATGGGCTTAATTAATGTTTGATAAACTTCAGATGCAAACCTATTTTCGTTGCTTTTTGGACTTGAATGTCAAGACGTTCTTAGTGGGTAACTGAACCTGCGACATTTGAGAAGAAAGGCCGAGGCCGTACTGATATTTTATTGGGTTGTAGGGTGAAATTGAGGCTTAATGGCCTGCCGACAGCTAGGTCATTAGTACCAACCGTAGTCACAGTGCAGTAATATTTTATTGTTCAAACTATGATGATATCAGATTGCCTTCAAATATCTAGCGTTCGTTAAGTTCGTCCAAACGGGCACCGCAAGCTTTGTGAGCCCCTCCCCACGGAACAACGAGCAAATCGAAAAGGCACAGCCCAGTGGTATTATCATCATCGCCAAAGCAAGATAACGTCGGTTCGAATCCCAAGACTGACCATGAGAAAAATAAAAGCCGGAAGTTAACTCATGCAACACAAGATAATTTTTCCGAGAATGAAGGGTATCAAACGTATATAAACCCACTGACACTCGGGGAAGAATCCACAACAACAATTTAAACTTTCAGCACTTAAAACACTTTTGTGCCTTGGGTCACAAATAAAAGCAACAACAACAAAAAAAAAAACAAGAATTGGGAGAACCCCACTATCCAAACACTTAAAACCCAATATGGCGACGTTTTAAGTGTTTGGATAGTGGGGTTCTCACCATTCTTGTATTTTAATGCTTTTATTTGTGACCAAGGCACAAAAGCGTTTTAAGTACTGCAAATTTAAATTGTTGTTGTGGATTCTGCCCCGAGTATTTTTTTCAAGCCCAGTCAGTGGGATTCTATACATTTTGATAATTCATGCAACTTTGTTTACGAAAACATATTGGAAGTTGCTTTCGGAGAAGTACTTCCTGCAGAAATAGGTAAGCAGCAATTAAAGAACTTTCGTACACATTACAAATGACAATAAAGCCTTAACAACATATAATGGATAATCTAAGGATGCGTGCTGAACAGCTGTATTATTAGTCGCTTGCATAAAATGTCACAAATCTTGCGCAATACCCGTATCGGTCATTGCATTCATATGATTTACAACTCATTCGAAATCTATTAGTGACAATTCCTTAATTTATAGGACTATCATAGCAAAATAGAAGCGCAACGACAGTTAATCACTATAAATCTGCGCACGTTGGAAATCCAATTTAAAATCGCCGAAAATGAAACTTTATTTTACGGGACTCAGGTTGATTATAGTGATTGCCATCAGTTTGTAAACGTATAATACGTTAATAAATGTCAATGATTGGCAATCGAAGCGAATTGCAAGACTGAACAGTGCACAGTAAAGCTAGAAATGAGCAAATATCATACTGTAAATCCAGTCTTGCTTGGGCCACGGTTTTCGGACGCGACTTGAAGATTGGCAGCTAAGATATTGATATTTTGGCTTTTATTAACATTTTATGATTTTTAGTAGTCATATATGCGCTAAAACGTTGAAAATATATTGTAGTCGCACGCACAAATGATAAAAAACACTTCTAATATTTCGAGATGTAAGGGCTTTCAATTAATATTTCGTCTTCTCCTTTGTTGTGAGATGCTATTGTATGCGCGGCGTATCTTGAGTCCTGGAAGAATTTTATGAGCGGCTACGTCTTCCTGGAGGGGGCGGCTTTAATCGACGGCCGCCATTGTTTTTTTTTAACCATTTTGGATATCAACAAGGCACTCTGCTACCAAAAATGTACAATCGATTATCTGTCTTCGTTCTGCAGCGAACTCAAGGTAGGCCGCGCACACTTTAAGTGACTTGAGAAACTTGGTTGAATGTCTGGCTACCGCTGAACAAGCAGCAGGTAATTTTATGTCTGGAGCCTGCTAAGCTTAGGGTTGGACTTTATCTGGAGGATTATTTGCCTTGATGATTTGTTATGTGTGGTACACGTGCAAGATAATAAGAAAAGTCAGTAAGCCCAATTGAAGATGTGAATTATTTTTATGGTTTCTGATCTAACATGGGTTGATTCAAAACGACCTCAGATGCAAAATAAACAATTTAAGAAGTCAGGGGAATGAAATGCGCACTGTCGCATTATTTCTTACATCGTTGGTAGCAGAAGCAGGTTACACTGTCATCAATATTGAAACCCTATAGGAACTACAAATTTAATATTCTATTTCTGGAAATTATACTTCATGGACTGTATCGCTATACAACATTAAAGGAGTGATCATCAACCAAAAAAATATGCTTAAGGGCACAATTAAGTCAAACAAAGCGACGTTTCGGAATTTAATCTATTCCGTCATCAGGTTTTAGCTAAAAATTAAAACATAGCAAAAAACTGTCGAGTCACCCAGCATCAATGGGGGGGGGGAGATGAGGCTTAATGGCGCGTCGACAGCTTGGTCATTAGCGCCAACCTCAGTCACAATGCAGTGGTCCGGGTTGCCACTGCACCACACATTACAGAGATATTATTCAAACCCGTAATCTAAATCTTGTCATACATCTGTACCTCCTGCAAAAATTGAAAAACACCGGACAGGAGGACAGACTAATCGCCCAATAGACGCACAATGTCATGCGGAAGATGGAAACGACGACGAAATCCATCAAGATGGCAACAATCAACAAGGAAGTGCCGGACCGTAAGTGGCCGCCGACACCAATAACATTCAGGAGGGTCAACCCCCCGCAAAAGGAAACAGTGAGTAAGTCGAGTGTGACCAATGCGCAAACGGCACACCATTCCTCATCAATGGTGGTTAAAGGAAATATATATATATATATACACAATTTAAAAAGGAAACCCCACACGTATTCCCTTTCAAAAAATGCGAATACTGGAGGCGAAATAGTGAGCCCTGTCTTTCCTCAAGCAAGAACGACACGACTCACGCAAATTTCAGTACCACGTGATTCTTACGTCAAGTCTACTTTACTAGGGGTTGCATTGCATATTTTTCTCACTTCTCTTTTCTAGCAAACTTATTGATTATTAGTGTTTCATTTATAGAAAAGTATCAAGTTTGACATCGTATAAAGTTATCAGGAATTCGATGAACTTAAATCAACGTGACACTACACGTCCAATTTGTTCTGCACGGGGAATCTTTCTCTAAATTCAAGGTGACCGGAACTTTATAAAGATGTTTGCAATCAAAGAGGAGATATACACAATTCAGAATTAAAATTATTCACCATCCGACACGTCATGATGTTTGGGCTTTAGTTCGACTGAAGTGGAATACATAAGCTAGAAAAGGCTTCTGATATATACTAATCTGACGCCCCAGCGTTCACGGCTACCGGTCAGGAATATTAACTTTTAAAATGCAGAGATGAGGATTTTAGCTTTACTTCTGTATAGGTACAGAAGAAGAGCTACAACCCTCATCTCTGGATAATGAAAAGTTATACACCTGGGTAGCCGTGATCACTAGAGCGTCAGCTTCGATAGGTGTCTTGGTCCCGGCTGTACAACACTGACTTCTTACAGACCAGGGTTCAATCCTGGTGAAGGGAAGAGTATATGGAGGGGTTTTTCTCCGGTTGTTTCCCGCCTGTCGCACGAAGGCTTCCTCCGGGTACTCGGGTGTCCTTCCTCATGCGGCCAAAAAACAACTGAAGTGATAGTGGTACGTCCTTCCACCTAACATATGTCACTACGGCTTTCAAAAAGCTTTAAGCTTACTGGCCTACACCTACTATTCTATTCTTAAAAAAACTAAATATCTGACCAAAACCACAGTATTTAATTGCAAGAACCAACAAGACTAAAGACGGGAAAGCCAAAGGCTCACAAGAAATCACTAAATACAGATGCAAACCTATTTACGTTGCCTTTTGGACTTATATGTCAGACTGCCTGAGCGGAGAATCGAACCCACGACCTTTGAAACCAAAGGCCGAGGTCCTACCGCTGAGCCATACTGACACGGCCTAAAGGAAATCAAGCCGAATCAAGCTGATCAGTGTGTAAAACCATAGCCGACGCAGTTACGGACCATTTAAGAGAGTGTTGATAAGCCACTTAATGAAATTAAAATTATAACTACTACGTTGTATAAAATTATATTTGTGGGAGCTGTGGGAGCCTACAAAACTATTTTAAATGCTCCAACATCCTCAGGTCAGGAAGTCTTGAAAAAAATACTGTTAAAAAGTGTGTCTGCTACATCGACCTGTCAATTATGCTTCCTAGAGGAGTGACGGTAATTAAAGTCCAATCAGTGGTAGTGTACATGCAAATATTGTTCTAACTGATAACAATGCATCGCATAATTCTGTTCGTGCATAAGTCGAGTGTAGAATCTGAATCCAAAAAGTAAATATATTGTAATGGCAAATGGGTCAGCAGGCGGTGTAGCAAGTTTTCAATGGTCTCCAAATCCCCACTGATTAAAGAATGTAAAACAAAGTTTCGTAAAACACCATTTGAATTTTGCAATAAATCACAAGGTAATGGTTAAGAAACACATAGTTACCATCAAAGAATACAAGATGCAATAATTTGAGAAGGATAGACACACAGCTGCCCCAACAGGGACTCAATGTAGCAGATCCCATTTACTACCTCGGCACTCCACCGACTGCACTGGGGCATCTGTACACCCCAGGCACCAGCCAAGTTTACAAGCTGTTCAATCTTTCTCAGCAGTGACTTAATGACTAGAATAGAATAGAAGGTATCGGCCAGTAAGCTTAAAGCTCTTTGAAGGATCCACCATCGTGTCCGTTGTTTTTTGCCGCATGAGGGAGGAAACCGGAGTACCCGGAGGAAACCCTCGTACAACAGGAGGGAAACAACCGGAGAAAAACCCGTACATATACAATCCCCTTCACCAGGATCGAACCCATGTCAGTAAAAAGCCAGAGATGTAAAGCTGAGACCAAGACGTCCATCGAATCTGACGCTCCAGTGCTACCCGTGCTACCCGGCTACCCGTGCACCCACGCATATGCGTGCAACGCTAATGCTAACAATGCCAATATGTAATGAAGTCTGCTGTTTCATTAACTTTTGAATGAATTTTTATTCTTTTTAAAGTGTGGTCTGAAGTGCAATGAAGCACCCTGAAATTCACCGAGTGTGTTGCAGCATTAACACCCTATCACCCGGCGCAAACTTACCCAATACAAAGACCGCTAATTCTATCTGAAACGAAATAGTGCCTAAAGTTATTTCTGCGGTTTGCAGTTTTGCACTGGGTTGGAAAACCGGGGCTCGCGTTTTGCAATGTTAATGGGGATTTGAGGACGTCCATTATGCCATTCTTTATGATATTTCGCCCGACGTGTGTTCTCGTTCGCTCCTATGGTTCCCTCAGGTCCACATCAGCCCGCATCCGAAAGGCTCGGGTCTTGCCAGACAATAATAGTTTGAGGTCCGCCGCCATTAGGACTGCAGCATCAGTTCTGTCTTTTAATGGGGATGGATTGAAACTCGAGACTCATCTGTAAAATCCGGGCTTTTAAACGCTCCCACGATACCGTTCAAACCGTTTATAGTTTTCACTTGACTTTCTACCAGTCATATATTATTGCCAAGCAACCGTGATAGGAGATGATATTCGCCAAGGAGCTGGAGGAGTTAGAAAGACAGCGAGAAAATCCCCACAGTGTGGCGGAGCTTCGATCGATGTTGCAAAACTCGTAAAGTCTGAAAGCTCTCAAAGAATTCTTTTTCTCACTTTTTCTTTCTGTTTTTTTCTTCTTCTTTTCTCCACGACTGTAAAGACGGGAAAGGAAGAAGTGGTTAAAATTATATTTGTAGCCCCCTTCTAAAAAGAGGCTTCATCTGTCGCAGAAAAATCAAAGAAAGCTGCACAAAACACACCCAAATGTTGGAAGTGTTCGTTTTACGTGCATGCTGCTTCTGCTTTCCCAGAGATTGATTTTCTATTTTTCTGCTTCATTTTTTTGTTGCCGTTTTTGTTCTTTATTTATATTTCTTTTAAGGCTTAAGATTCACCAAGAACTTCCGATTTGTACACTTTACAGACTGAAGCACAAAACTGAAGAATGTTGATGGCAGTTTCGGCAATAAAAAGGGTTTTATTTTGGAGGGAAACTTGAAATATTTTGTGGCATGTTTTGCTTATATTTTTGGGGAATATGACTTCTTTTATTGCGGTTGATACAATGCAAGATTTTATATTTTTTTATTAACTCTTAAATGTGGTAAAGCAGCAATAAATAGAAATAAACAGTTGTAAACCATATTGTGCATAAAAATACTATGCTAGAAGATGTTTACTTTTAACTTGAGCGGTTTTACAAAATTGCTAAAATTGATTTCCAATATTCTTGATTTAGTTATGTTATGAGAAGATAGAATAATAACAGTGTGAATAGTATGTCAGCATATAATAGAAATAATAACAATATCAAATAACTTTTATAAGAAAAAGAAACCGTAATGAGTGAGACAAGAAAGAAATACTCCAGAAAAAATTCCGTCTGAAAAAATGTTCAGAGAAAACAAAAGAACCATCAAAGAATACTGTCAATATAAATTCAACTGCAATGTAACATCATTATATTATGTCAACTACAAGATAAAGAAGTTTGGCCAAACCTGCTTCAGAATTTTATGCAGAAAATAAATTTGAAAGAGACTAGAATGTAACCTTTTCCACAAGAATTAGCTGCAATGTAAATTTTAACTATGTCAGTAATTGCTTCTCAACTGTAATTGGGGGTGGGGTAGGTTTGAGGATTTATGGCGCGCCAACAACTATGTCATTAGCGTCAACCTCAGTCACAATGCAGTTGTCTGCCACTCATTAGAGAGTTGTTAAACAAACCCCAAATCTACATCTAATTAAAACAATTTGTACCGTAATTAACTCGGGATGACATTGTTGTTCTTTGGTTTTGACTGCAACCAGCATCAGTCTGATGCAAACCAAGATATTTCGTTTCCAACTACAGGTATTTTATTGAACTTGACGAAGTGCATCAAAATATTCTACAGATTTTAATACGTGACTTGTAGTAACCGCTCTTGAATCCAAACTTACGCCATCTGCGGGAACCAAAGCCAGACTTGAATGATTTCTAGGGTGTTTCATCATGCTCAGCTGGTTATAAATGTGACCTAACCCATTGCAAAGTTCAAACAGCTCACTGGTGGAATTTTCTACAGATAAACGTTTAACAAAATGAGTTTAAGCTTATATAAAGGTAAGTTTAATGGTCAATATTGTAGAATGTGTCAGAACGAAAACTAGCTTCCTGAATGTTGAAAAATCAAAGTTCATTCTGTTTAGCAAGTATCACAATACTTCTGACCAATCACAATACTTCTTACCATTATTGTGGTAACGGACAGCATTAAAATTATTTTGTTTTAAGGTGTTAACATTTTGTTTTACCCTGTCTTATTTAGAAATTGACTGACCTGCAACATTAATAAGACTGATATTGACCGATATTGTTGGTATTGGTTTCGGTATCAATAAAAACATTTGATCGTCGCATTTTACCACTACAGTAAGACACACAACTGTAAAAAAAAAACCCAGAGCTGAACCATAACCCAAAACGGAACATTTTTGGTTGGTTTGACTCACTTGGTTAAGTGGACTGGTGTCAATATTTGTATTTTGGTTAGGCTGAAAACAGATATAAGAATCTGAACTTAAATCAATGAGTATTTGGTAACCAAGTGTGACAGAGATGTGTAGTAGTATGCATTTTATATCGAAGATCCCTCCAGACAAAATAGTCAAACCTATATCTTCATTTAAATAGTGGTAACGTATCAAGCCGGTAAAGGATATTAGATGATTATCAGTTCGCATTGGTACGAGAAAAATAACATGAAAAGATTCCAGTATATTTAGGGGGTTCAACCAAAACTAGTGCATGTAGGCATTGTGATTTTTTTGAATACGGTAAAATTGGTGCAATCTATGGTTGTAGAATGCAGTGATTTTGGATCAAGCTAAAAATTGCCTTTTTTATGGCAAAAGCTAGAAAACGTACATAAAAATCAAACACATTTCCTAAAAGAAGCATGGAAAAGATGATAAAGCTATCCTTTCACTACAATGGTCAGGGCTAAGCCATCAGACTGTATTTTTTGAATACAAGTGTCTAGGTACTACTAAACAAATATGAAGGTAACTTAAGGGTGCTTGACCAAATGAGCTAAGGGTAGAGCACTGAAAGCTTCCACAGTGAGGTCTATGGCGGAACCATGGAAGCTGAAGAAATATCTGGTACTATAGTGTATTATTGAGCTTCTCGAAATTATGTTTTGAACGAGTCCATCTGCTTATGTAATGTCATAAGCAGAAGAAGCAGCTTTTGGCACATGGTTATGGCTGGGTGCGCAGCAGACCTACAACTTATGTAATATCTAATTGTTCACTATGCAGGACACTAACGTAATTCACAACAATTCAGGCAAATAATTTTTTTCTTGAAGATTGCTGTGACCAAGGTACAACAGGCAGCAATTAAATGTTATTTTGTGTTAGATTTGCTAAGTGTGACAGGTCGCTGCAAAACTATAAAACAGAAAAAAATGTATGTTTGAACGTCAAATCATATTACGTTGTATCAGCGAATTGTGTTTCTAAGAACATGTAACGTTTCGAAAACGAATTTGTCAACTTTAAGGCTCATTACTTTTTAAAAGGCATATTTGTTGTTTGGCAATCCATTGCATATTTGAACAGACAAGGGCAGCAAGTTCATTCGTTTTGTATATTCGGAGAATGACAGATGTTGTCTGTATGAATATCGCATTTGAAAGTTTAGGTGCGCCACCGTATGTCATGTCATCTCTTCCGTGCTGGCACATAAACTGAGCACTCGCGCTCACACAAACATGTATGCCATCCAACATCAAACAAAGGGAGTAGAAAAAAACTTTTTGTTCTCACACGCATCAACCTTTGGTCAATATTTCATAGGTTGGCCGCCAAATCTACTCTCTTATTCTACTCTTCTAACCTCTTCTTTCCTTGTCAGACACTTCCAGTCTCTTTGAAGTCAAGCATCACAATATGCATGTTTAATACAAAAGTCTCCTGCCAAGCCCAACTTCAAGCCCGTGCATGAGGAAGAGCTTCACCATCCCATCTTGGATCTCTTCCGACGTTGTTGGTCTTGTCGTCTGGGCCGCTTTATCGACCCCCTTTTTCGCCATGTTTTGCACATTTTTATTTTTTTTACGTCACGGCATGCAGGGAAATAAGGAGCAATTCAGTTTGGACCATTGTGTATTTTGCTTGTCCAACATTACACAATGCTGATTTCAACTTAAAAACAGATATGCATTATCTGCGTATGTATTCGGTAAGGTGGCATCTGTTGGTTTTTACGAGGTTTGTAAAGTTTGGCTTACAAGTCAGAATAAATTATCGAGGAATTTTATTCTAAATAGAAAAAAAATGTTGGAAAATTAGGAGAGATTTCAATGTTTTGTACTTTAACTTTTATTTTATGTCAGATTTTTAAAGCATACATTTTTAAGAAGTGCTTGTTGCAGGGAATACACAACCAAGATTGCTCTTAGCAGTCACTATCATCGATGAAAAGGAATTTGGTCATAATGCCATAGTAGTGTTAGAGAAGAAAATTAGCTTCCTAAAACAGTGTATTTCACTGATGGTTCGAAGATAGTTGGAAACGTTGGCTGTAATTTGTCTTACTGTCGGAGAACACTAATGCCAAAAATAAAAGGGTTTGCCTGGAAAGCCACAGTTCTGTTTTTGAAGAACAAGTCTATTCAATTACGTTGGTATTAACTCACTGATTGACTCGTCATGACTTGGGGAGTACTTTTTTTTGTACCGATTCTGCACTGGCCTCAAAAGCCAGCTTACACCATTGGTGACCCTAGTGCATCGGACGCAAGAGCCATCTATGTCCAACCTTATTTCTCATGCCGTATCAATCTCGTTTGGGTTAAGTTCCCTGCAAGCACTGCAGTAAATGAAATTGCTGACTTCGAAGGCAAAAAGCCACTAAAATGAAAATGGTATTATTGGATCGCTTTACCTCGGTCTTTTTCCATGACTGGTTATGAGGTAGGCTAATAGGGACATGTCTCACACTGGTAGGCCATTGTACCAATTCATCCCACATGTTGATATCAACTTCTGTTATCAAGGAAAACTGCTTATTCACATTCTGACATCATATGGTGAATTCTACTTACACAGCATTTGCATTAGGAATACGAAGAGGGTAGGGGATTGAGGCTTAATTGCGTGTCAACAACTAGGCCATTAGCGCCAACCTCAGTTACAGTGCAGTGGTCCAGGAATTTGAAGATCTGCTCCTGTTAACAAGAAAACTGAAAACTTGTGATTTGAAG
Organism: Lithobius niger; assembly: GCA_023313725.1. Lineage (NCBI taxonomy): Eukaryota > Metazoa > Arthropoda > Chilopoda > Lithobiomorpha > Lithobiidae > Lithobius > Lithobius niger. The sequence continues at coordinate 10,535 of JAHWFP010266856.1, read as the reverse complement.
TTTCAAGCTGCTGCTAGGAATTGTTTTTATCTACCGGCCATTCCTAACAGTTTTCACTGGATAGAATTTACCAAAGCACTTAACAATAAATCCTTTTTAAATTTGTTCATTCGCTACTTGCCTTGGCTTTATTTACATAACTTGTGGCATTTTGTGCACCTGAGGTAGCGTTTCACAAAATTTTAATTTCCTTTTATTTTTGAAACACATTGTTTGCGACTGAAAACTTTTTCAGAAGACCATGTGTAACAGTTTTAAATACTTGCTGAACATGGATGCACTTTCGCCATTTTTAACTTCGACTTTTTTTAACATCCTGGGGAACACTGTAAGTGAGCCAGACTACAGATTTCCATATTGTAAATAGTTTTAGCTTTCACTCCATTTAACCTCGTTGAGCTTGTTTCGCTCATTACATTGTTTTATGTTATTAATTACAGCTGTGGAATGTTCAATGCTCCCGATTCTTCCTTGGGGGGAGGGGGATTGAGTCTTAATGGTGCATCAACAGCTAGGCCATCATCCCCAACCTCAGTCACAGTGTAGTGGCCCAGGATGCCACCGTGCCACTCATGACAGAGACAATAACCAAAGCCCTAGATCTTATCGTAAATCTGTTTGCTTCACCCATTACATTGTTTTATCTTGCTAATTACGGCTGTAAACCATTCAATGCAACCAATTCATCATTGGGGAATTGAACCTTAATAGCGCATCGACAGCTAGGTCATTAGCGCTAACCTCAGTCATTGTGCAGTGGTCCGGGATGCCACTGCGCAACACATTACAAATACGTTAACCAACCTCAAATCTAGATCTTATCGTGAATCTGCACCTCCTGAAAAAAATTGAAAGACCCGGAACATGAGGACAGATTCGTTGCCCAATTGACACGCTATGTCTCGCGGAAGGTAATGTGCCAGGGAGCCATTGTCATCTCCTCAAGACTCAAGACTTGAGGCATTTCAAAGGCTATCTCCCGACAGGACTGCTGGAGTATATGAGGAGGGTAAAGAGGTTCCATGGCGCATTGATAGTTAGGTCAGGAGCTCCAACCTGAGTTGCAGTGGAGTGGCCCGTGCTGCCACTACTCCAAGAGATGTTAAGCAAACCCCCATAATATCGTATATCTGTACCTCCTGGAAAAAATCGAAAAACCCAGACAGGAGGACAAAATCATTACCCAACTGACAAGCCTTGTCTTGCGGAAGGTGGAAACAGCGATAAACACCATCAAGATGGTGATAATCGACAACAACACGGGGAAACAAGGGGGCCCATCTGGGCAGGTGCAGAGTATCTCGCATTACCCGTAAGCTCACTGAACTTAACTGTGCAAAATTACGTGTGGCGCAGGCAATGCATGTGGAATAAATTATCCTGCTTGGAAACCATTATTTTTAGTGGAGGCCCTACAGCATGAGTAACACACACCATCTAGTATAGGATCTGATGAACATCACCTTACACAGCATGCCACAACTTGGTGTGAACATTCACCTAACACTTTATCTCAAGATTATTTTTATTGATATTTTCTGCTTCAACCATGTGGCGAGTCTTACCTGGCCACCCCCTTTCACGTAATGTACAAGACGGCTGTATAAATTGGATTTTAGGTAAATCAACTGCACTGCAACTTTTAGCTTTGTTGTTCTCCACTTTCCATTATCTCTGAAAATACCGTAAATGACAAGTGTGACGAAGAAGAGAGTGTGGCGTTGGCCAACAATTACTGGATTAGCACGAAACTATGCACCATTTACGTATTCACTGTGTATTTGCTCCCCAATCACGTCATCTCTTTGCTCATGTAAACAGTTATGTCACAAACAATGTAAATACCATTTTTACTTGTCTTGACTGTTAATCTAACGTAAATATCTTAATTACTAAGTCAAGACTAAAAAACAATTCCGACGAAGCCAAATTATTCGTAATTTGTCTTGGCGTAAACAAGTCGAATTAATTTTTCCCCAGCATTCACAAACAACCAAACGAAAGGAAAACTAAATTTTAAAGACTTGCATGAAGAAGTAGGCAAAACAAAAAGTATTTTAATTAAATGACTACAAACGTTGTCAACTTCAAAACGGTGGTATAAAGAAAACAAACTTGGAGAAAATGTGGAAAAAAAAGTATAATTTTTGTAATTATGTTCTCATTAATTCCACCACCCACACCTTGCTCTGCAAATGTTCATCGCTGAATATTCTACCACATTAAAAAAAGTCTGATGTTTTTTTTCTTTTTCTTGCGTTTTATCATTTAAATGAGGGTTCAGCGTATTTTAATCAGACTTTCAATGATCCATTACGTGAAAGGTGATTACGTTTACACGGATTCGATTATGCTTAAGAAGAACAACATATACGAAAAAAGGAAAGAAAGTGTTCAGGAAATATTCAAAGGTTCTCTGTACCTAACAACTAAACGAAGACAAATCCATTTGCAAAAAAAAAATGCATAAGACTCATTTAAAAACATTAATAAATAAGGCAATCCAATTAGAAAATAATCATGATCGGAAAAATTAAAACAGTCATGGAAAAAAACATGATATATGGACAAAAATGCTACGAACATCAAGTAAAGAGGGAAAATTAAACATGCACTCTAGGTTGAACACTCCAGAAACCATTGTGCCTTGGAAATTTTTAACGTTGGTAAACATTATTACATACAGCCAAATGAAATTTTTATTGCGTATTTAACAGTCAAATGGCTTATTTCCTCCAGAATCAATCAATTTCACAAAGAATACACTCACACAGTCTTGCTAATTTTCAACAGTACCCCTACTGTCTTCTTCAGGCCCTCCAATGGTCAATTTAGGTCTCTGGTTACATTCCTTCTTGTTGTCTGTTGCCTGTATTTGAAATTGGCAGTTATCACAGCCCCCTATATTTGCAAGGCATGGTATACATCGTAGCCTCCCATATTTACAAGGCATAGGGCCAATCCGGCCTCTGTTTATTATCCACTTGTGTGCTAACCGCTCTCACAAGTCTTTTCCTACTGAGTATCCCACATTGGGGTGTGACGGACCGTGGATGTTCATAAGGGGGATCCCATTCTTTTCATGGTGTTGGATGGTTATGGACTCGAGGCAATGAAGACAGTAGGGGTAACTGTTGAAAATTAAGAAGTCTATGTGAGAGTCTTCGTTGTGAAATTGAGCGATTATGGAGGATATAAGCCATTTGACTGTTGATTATGAGTTTCGTAGCAATTCTGTTAAGAATGTTTGTATTTTGTAGTAGCATTCTTTATCCCCTGATCATGGCTTTTGTGATCACATCACAAAATACTTTTTCCCTGTAAAGTCGTTCTTTTATGGCATAACCATCCCTTAGGCACAGAATTTTTACTACACGGTAATACTAATTACCACACTTTAAGTAAAAGGTGCCCTTGGCATACGTTGGTTCAAAACACAACAGTTCTATGGCACAATGGATCCAGTAAAACATAATAATGAGTCTTCTGGCTAGGTCATAATGCAAATCACCTTTAACATAAAACTTCACGTAACTCCCAAGGCGAATTAAATGAAGAAAAAACTAAATAAAGATAAACTATGTTTTTCGTGCTTTTTCCGAGAAGCAACCTTTTTTTGAGTGCGTAGGATTAAAAAACCTGAAGGTGTTGGACTTGTCGAAGAAGCATTGCGATGGGAAAGAATTCTACTCTACACAGCCAGATGAAAAAAGAAAGTAAGGCTATCGTCGAAAATGAGGACTGATGCGGTAATGGCTATGGCTACGATTTCCCCCTCTCTTTTTTTCTTTATCCTCTTCGGGCACTAGCTAGCTACAACAACACACTTACACCATCACATCCCCCTCTCTCAGAACTACCACCCACCCATCCAAGAGCACTGGTTCAATACTCGCCCCTTCCCATTTATCAGGAATATCGTGGGGCTTGGTCGAGGCGACGTAATCAGCGAAAATTCATCAGAATTGTCGCAAATGGATCCACAAACAGAGATGAATGACGTAGTTTACGACCAGCCGGGCCCAGCCTTTCCCCGTCGTCGCCTTCTCTCTTATTGGTTACGGGGGAATAGCGTCCGATTCGGGGACACTTCCCCGGAATTCCAAATGGAGCCGTCGTCGTGACGCGAAGGGAAAAAAAAAGAAAGTGGTGTGCTAAATTCGCCATCTGTTTCTTATAGGGGCTTTCTAGCTGCTGCAGGCCGCAATGAAAGAATATTCGCGCCGAACGTGTTTACGGGTTTTTGGGCCACAAGCTGCGAAGTGAGACTGGTGTAGGAAAACGTTATCAAGGTACACATATACACACAAACACACAAACTTACATGAACTCATCGAATCTCATATTATTTTTTTTATTACTTTCGCTTCTGCGCTTACACACCTATCACGTAGGGAGCTTTCGATACGATGTTATATAGATGTTCGCCTGGATTTTTTTTTTATATATATAAAGGGGAGGGGAAGGCACGGCAGTAATTTATACGCCCCCTGCGTTTCGCATCAAGCTCGTTCCACTCGCTGTACCAATATAAACAGGGAGCGACAGATCGGGAATGTTTTATTTCGCCCTGTCGTCGTTGTCGTTGTCGTAGCCGCCGCCAATACAGCTTCAGCTATTGAAGTTACGGGGGAACTGTCTGGGTGGGCGTGAGGACGCGTGTGCAATCGGAATGGTTGCTCGTGCTTTTGAATTTATCGACACATCGTGCGTAGAATGCGTCGTCTTATTTTTATTTTTGTATTTTTTTTTTTACTTCGCATTTCCCATATCGGTTTTGCGGTTGTGAAAATGGCCCTGAAGCTGTATCATGTATATTATTGAAGCGAATGATGACTAAATCAACAATGTTTCAACCAACCCCCAAAATTGAATCAGATGCACGAATAAAGAACGTTCAGAAAAACCTTGCACATGTTGATATAGATTCAGAAACGAAATGTCAGTTGTTGTTTTCGAGTTCACTCGATGCCATATAACTCACTGTTGTAAATTCACGATATGCGTACATTAGCAAAACGTATTGTAAAAGAATTAAACTGAATTTTAGTTTGAAGAATCACTCTGTCCTTGTAGCCAAGTTGTTTTCGCAAAATTAAAAGCAAACCTCTTATAGTAAAAATAATTAAAATGATTCTCACTCAGCTTTAAGTAAGGTCATCATGTCTCTTAAAGAAAAAAACCATGCTGTGTAGGTGAGAGATGAGGATGAAGTGACTACTGAACTAGTGAAGTGGAAGTGGTGTGTGGCAACTAATTAGTGCTATTATTACAAGTATTTACAATTAATAGCATTTTAATAATTATTACTACTACATTTATTTGTACTATGAATTAACGCCAGTAAGATTTATGTATTTTTAAATAAATTCTTATAACAATAAAAACTATTTACTTACTTTTACAAACAAAAATAAAAGTCAGCAACTAAAAAGTAGTTCCCTTTTTTTTTCTACAGAGATCAAGGAGGCCCCATCACAATTCAAAAAATATAATTTGCTATAGTTTAGCTGTGTATCAACATGTGTTTAGAAAGTACTATTTCACAAATACTAAGAAACAGGCTTGGGCCTACAGTTGGTGGAACGAACAGAATTTTATTTATGTTCATTTTAATGACTTTACCACATTTTTTAATGCTAATTGAAAATTTGGGTGCAATACTCGCTCTGCCAAGTTTGGGCTTTTGCCTTTTATAGTGACCGCGGCCTATCTTGAGTCCTGCAGATATTTTATGAGCGGCTACGTCTTCCTGGAAGGGGCGGTTTTAGTCGACGGCCGCCATTGTTTTTGCAACCATCTTGGATATCAACAAGGCACTCAGCTACCAAAAACATACAATTGATTATCTGTGTCTATGGGGCGAACTCAAGATAGGCCACGGATACTTTAGTGTGAGGTACTTCGCTACACTTTTTCTTATTTTACCATTTTTAAGTATCATACTTATTTTAACAGGCTTTCAATAATATTGATCCCTCATTGCGTTTTATTTTCGCTATTTGGTGTCTCTTTCCATATCGCTGCAAGCTAAAAATAAAACGTCACGCTGGTTGGACTGGAGACTACCACAGCGTGTCACTAACAAGCATTATTAAATTGCGCATTATACATTGCTGTGCTAAGTATCTTTCCTAGACTAGAAAAAAATTACTATAGTATCCGCGAGCCTATCTTGAGTTCGCCTCAGAACGAACACAGATAATCGATTGTATGTTTTTGGTAGCAGAGTACCTTGTTGATATCCAAGATGGTTACAAAAACAATGGCGGCCGTCGATTAAAGCCGCCCATTCCAGGAAAACGCAGCCGCTCATAAGACCCCTGCAGGACTCAAGATACGCCGAGCACATAATAATAAAGCAATTAACTGTTAGCCAAACAATCATCAGCAATGATAGTTTTAAACAATCAAAAGATTCAAAAGGTCGACGATGCCGCCGTTAGTATAAAACTCCACCTCCAATGAAAGTTTTGAGGATCACATCACTGTCACACACTGCAAAGGCAATTGCAAATCTAAAAGTAGTAAAAGGTATTACTTTTGGGTGTGAAGATACCATTTAAATAATCCTAAGGCTCGCAGAACTTTTAGGCCTAATTTTTAGCTGCCGTATTAATTTCGTAACGACAGCTGCACAGAATTGCAAGAGAGTAGGCCTTGAGAGAGTAGTTAGTTCATTACTACAGCAACCACGAATCTTGAAATTTTTGACACAGCCATGTAATAGTTCGTGTTGTGTTATAAACACATTATCTGCGGAATGCTTTCACATTACATAAACCGTTTCGTCATGTCATGACGATTTTAAGGTTTCAAATACAAGATAACCATCACTAGTTCAAATTGGTGTTGATCGCCATGTTGAAATTCCTCAAAGCATTATTTTTCAAATGAAGCGAACATGTGTCGTTAACAGAATCGTTTAGTTTTATCTGATCGTCTGCCTTTCTGCGTCGTTACGAAAAAGACTGTTAGCTGTAAGGAAGCAATGATATTTTGATTTGCTGTTTTTTTTTTTTAAGTTCACTTTACTGCCAGCACCATGATAAATACTTCGTCGAAATTCCTCAACTGTTCAGGACTCCAAAATTACAGTGGCGAATGTTAGATCGATAAATGCGAAAAGAGCAATTTCATGTGTCACAATTGAAACAGCAGTTTCGGGCTCAACAATATTTTTGGGGCTTGTGTTGCGTGAAATTTTATTCTAATCCGACCTTTTGTTTGGGATCCACCCAGATCACAAAAGTGCAAACAATCAACCAACATTTAGCATTTTGGTGTCGTTATAGGCTATGCTTTGTTTGCTGACTGTGCCAAAATTATGAAAAACTATCTAAACTTTTCTCAACGGTAGACACAAATTATTTTAAACCCTTGCCAACATTGGTATAATTTATGTCTTGACAACCTAGCTTCCGGCAGGTAAGAGAAATCAGCATTCACTTTTGATGTACCAGCAGTCAGTATGACACAGCCTATTCGCTGTCTCTCACATTTCTGGTACCATAGTTAAGACTAGAAATGTGAATGACAACCAGTAAAAGGTAGTAGAAAATTGTTGAAAACCAATTTCTTGTTGACGTGCCACTTTATTACACATTTGGACGGTAGTGAAGTTGAGTTTAATACACATTTTGTTAAAAAAGGACTGATATCATATCAAAAACCAAAACTTGTAAAAGGGGCCGCCAAGTTCAGAATGATTCGGCCCTTAAAAGGAGTGATATCAACACACCAAAACATTCGCCAACTTAATCGCACCGAATAATACTTTGGACCGAAAATAGCAATGTTCTAGTTTTCATTTAACCTTCGAACTATTAAGCGATGAGATTAACTTGGCGAATGTTTTGGTGTGTTGATAGCACTCCTTTTAAGGGCCGAACCATTCGGAACTTGGCGGCCCCCTTTTACCAGTTTTGGTTTTTGATATGATCATAGTTACTGCCGGTTCATCTAAAGAGAATGCTGATTTCTCTAACCTGTCAACAGCTAGGATCGCAAGACATAAATCTTACCAACCATTGTTAGCAAGGACTTAAAATAATTTGTGTCCACAGCTGAGAAAAGTTTAGAGAGGTTACTATGGTTCACTCAACCATGACAAGCAGCTCTTTAAAGAAAACAACCCCGGACAGGTTTATCAATTTTGGAGTTGTTTAAGCTATTAAACAACAATGACTTAAGAAGGATAGAAGTGAACTCTTAATTTCCAATTGGATTACTGTCTCCCTTATAGTCAACTCTTTCTCCCTATTTACATCCTGCAGGCCCTCTTACAGAGGTTTGTTGAAGATGCAACAAATCCCAAATATTGGTCAGTGACCTTCCAGGTAATAATTACAGAGTGAGACTACTGAATCCTTTTCCCAAACCAGTTATGTTTGTCACAATTCGTCAAAACCGGCAGAAAGACCTCAACTTGGGTCCCTCAGGCAGTATGTAACATGGGCTAAAAGGGCTGATGGCACAGATTTGTTGAATGAACTACAAAGATTGTACGCTAGGATTATAGAAAAGTGATAATTTCCAAGCAGAAGCGCTCCTACAAATCGACTGAAAGATGAATAGCTGTCGGCACGACTTTTCTCCCTCTAATTCGCAAATTACGGGGTTATGAATAATGGCAATAAACTGAAAGTCAAACATCATTATTTGAACCTCATTACCAACGAGGATGACATTACCTGCTTAATTTATTTTGAATAAAAGAGAGTTCCTCCGGGCTGTGTGTGTGCACGAAAGGGGGGACCCCCAAAAGGCTCTTTGAGTGTCATTAGGCGTAGACGAAGAGGAACCCGCACGAAAGTCACCATGGTCGGAAATAAACTCAAAAGGACCTCAAAATTGGGTCTTCTTTTCTCCCCTCCATCTTTTTTTTTCTTGGTTTCAGCGCTTTTTATACGCGCCGAGACAATGAAAACGACGGAAATAAACGAAGTCGGCTTTTGAGATTTATTGGAAATTGCTTCTCTGAGACGTTACTTGAATACCAATTACGGAATACCATCTCCCTCACCTGTCATTGGGAAAAACAAAAGTACTGCGTTAATAGCATCGCAACAGTTTTAAGATAGGCAGTTTCCTTCGCAATTACTGCCTTTTTTTATCGTACCCCACAATAATAAACTATGTTTTCAAAATCTAATCTGTAAAACCTTGAGCATTGTGTACACCCAGTATTTCCAGTGTAAAGACAGTATTTTGCACGTTACTTACAGTGTGTTCAAAAAATGAACTGACAAGGAATGTTAAAAAAAAAGTAGACTAACACGTAAACCGCATACAATGGAGTTGGCTATATCGGTCTTAATTCAGACTTGCAGTCTTTTCAGAATTAAGAAGTATCATCATTTCTAGCAATGATTACCGGATGATTGCTCGGTTTGTTGAAGAGTAAGCCTCAAAATAAGGCAAAGTACAGGCAAGGAATGTTTTCTGCTACGATATTTTTGTGGGAGTATATTACAGGGTGGGGATTGAGGCTTTATGGCATATTGACAGCTGGGTCATTAGCACCAAATTGAACCTGAGTAATTGTCGCAAATCTTGTTTACTTTGTATGTTTGCTGGGTCCAATGGCCAATCTTAGTCTTGGGTGTCCATTCTTACATAGGTGACATTATCTATGTCTTGTAATTTAGTTTCCGGTTCCTGCCTCTAGAACATTGTAGAACTTTCTATTACCCATAATACCCTGGCCATTTCGCGGTTGTCAGGGGTTACCAAAACGTATTTAAGCAGGGGGCCAGCATGGTAAAATCAGAAAGCTTTCGGGCCAGCCAACTGGCTGGTCCTCTTCAACCCCTGCTAGGTCTACTAGTTAGGGGGATTTTTGGCTGTTAGGCCTTTAGTAGGCCCAATTGTGGTTAGGCTTTTCCCCCCAACCTAAACAAGCCTCTACCCTAACTTAACCCCAAAGTTCCCCAACCCTTTCCCCAGTTTTTTGTTCAGTCTAATTTTGCTTTAGCTCTCCCACAATTTGCTATTTTTCGTCAGTAACAGTGCAGTGTTCCAAGTTGCAGAGATGCTAAATAAACACCAATGTTATCATATATCTGTACCTCATGCAAAAATTTAAAAAAAAAACCCGGGCAGGAGGACAGGCCCAAATGACGCGCCATGTCTCCCAGAAGATGGACACGGTGAGGAGTACCAACAAGATGGTGACAATCAACGAGAAAGTGTTACAGTGAAGAGAGACGAACAAAACGGAGACGAATACCTGTGAAGAAAATCTTCAGCACTGCTAAGAAACAAAGGAATTAAACAGAAAGAATATGTACAAAAAAAAAGCTATTTAAAAATAGACAGGGTTAAAGGAAACGTTGCTGGTGACGGGCCACAACACACAAATGTTGCTGAGTTGGTTAGTTTGTTCTTAACTCCATCACCACGACCTATACGAACGAAAAACTGCATTGGAATGTAGAGAACAAAAGAGCTCTTTTAAGACCACATAGAATCATAGAGGAGTTGTAATTAACCGAAATCCACACAAATTTTTACAAAGGTATCAGCTTGTTTCT